>JAYJMH010011139.1:0-23274 GCA_036873815.1 Phacellophora camtschatica | reverse complement strand
CAAATTATTTATTTATTTATATAATTGTTCAATCAAATATTCAATCAATCAAATATTCAATCAATCAAATAACTTATTCATAGAAGACTTTTGCAATTTTACAAAATTGTATTCTATACGACCAAAGAAAATTTGGAGCTTAACAATACTTCATCTATGTGACCCCCAGTGACATGGTAGAAAGCCACCGTGAAAATTATCCTTCTTTTCCATCCATTGTGGTTGGCTTTTCTAGGCCGGGGATTGCCAGTTTTATCTAGTTTTCAGGCGGCGGGAACGCAGTTTTTTGCCAGGGAAATGTAGAAACAGTTTGAGTCTAATATACCTCTTTAAAATATGATTAAATGAATAAAATATTTATTCTTTTTACATCTTTTATCAAAATAGGTCATCTGGCTCCTGCAGGAATTAATTTACAGCACTGACAGAAAATGTCATTAAAAATTAAAAAGCTGATCCAGACATTAGTGACCTAGAAAAAACTACTAAACATAAAAACTAGCTTCTGCTTTGTATAATCAAAGTAAAATTCTTCTCTTTCCAAGCTTTTCTCTCTTTTTAAAGACATTATCGTTTGAACAAGAACTATAATTCAATTCTGATTCTAAGATTGTTGACATGTTTCGAAAATAACCACAGTTATTGAGTCTTGGTCTTTGCTCCGGTCCAGCCATGATTACCATGAAAACCAAAATAGATCCAAATGTCATTAAAACATATAGATTAACTCTTTCACGCCCAGATTTCTTTCTGCTAAACAAGTCAATTTTTTTCCCCTGGAAGGGCCATAGGGCCCATTGACAAACAACGTAAAATCTCATGTTTTCAGGAGGCAAACGCGGGCAGAACTTTACATGAATTTAAGATATTTAAACGAAAGTTTATCGCATAAATTAAGTTGGTTTGCATGTGCTACCCCCTGCAAAATAAAACTTGCATAGGATTTCCCTGTTGAGAAGAAATAAATCCTGGCGTTAAAGGGTTAATGAAAGTCTAACTCTTAATTATTTTGGTTTTACTAATGCTACCCCCGTAAAAAATGAAAACTTTGAAAGGAATTGTCTGCTAATTAAAAACAAATCAGGGAGTATGAATGTAACGCAAAATGCATACCATTAACATTTGAAGCATTCTCGACATCTTTTAATTTCTACGGAAAAAAATGATCAGCATTAATCAAATGTAACTCAAAAATATTTAAACCATGCTGTCTCCAACTCTCAAGACAAGACGAATTAAAATTTGTGTGAAATAGGGAATTTTCGAGATAACTAAAGCTAAATCAACACTGAGAGCTCTCAAGAGATATGCAGAGCAGATGGAGATGACCGAGAGCAATCTCAAACTCTCAAGGGGAATTAAAATTCGCTTGAAATAATGAGTTTTAGAGATTAACAACGCTGAATCAACACTGAAAGCTCTCAAGGGATATACAAAACAAAACTGCAAACACAAACTAAATAAAACTTGATCTTTTAGTGACTGTAAATTATTTATGCTCATTACTAATAAATCATCCTGATTATTCATCTTCATGCAAATTTATTTAACTATTTTAATTATTTATGCTAATTGGGCATAAGCTACTTTAACGTTATCTCGATAAAATTCAGGATAAAAATAAGAAAATGTCACAAACCACTCCCTCTTACTGTTGAAACTGCGACACTATTCACATTTGTTATGACAAAGACGTTTACAGTTCTACAATCTAAATGATAAACTTCAAATTAATTTTTTTTCAAAACCTACACTATAAAATCATAAACAAATTGAAGATTGTCTGTCGATTGAAAAAAAATTTCTTTAAAATGTTTTAAAATACATCATTCCGATGCGTTGAAATACAACAATTATTTTTTTCGTATTAGTCTTTGTGTTATCAAACAAATTTGACGTTTTTAATTTTAAAATTTTCTATAAAACGTTCTCATACACAAATTTTTATCTCAAAACAGCGGATGATGATGAAAAACAATAAAAAACGTACTTTATACAAATTAAACATATTTTCACAACAACTATAATGTTAAAATGGTTATTTCATGAAAGATTAAACAATCAACCTCTTCGATCCGATGTTGCCAGTTATGGAAGTTTGTCAAAATTGTTTGCGATGTGGGATTTTTGATTCTTGAATGAGATTCTGGATACAGCAATAACCCGCAAAATAGAAACAGCATGTTTAGTTTCCTATTAAAAGGGCATTAACCTTGAAACAGGTTGAAAGGTTTCTTATCATATGGTTAAGAAACCTCAGTGATTTTAACTTAAATCTGGTTTCACTGGTTTCAAAACAATTACCCCTCGAGAACAAAGCGAAACTCTCTCAACTGGAAAATGACAACATCTCCTCCGCAATATTGTTGGTTGTCTGGCGTAACAAACTCATATTTCATACAAATATATAATAGAATACATCACACATGTATCATACTTACCTCAACTGAAATAATATCACCATTTTTGTTGTCATTCTCGACCATACTATTTTCATCTTCAATTAGAAGCATAGATTCTGACCCAACATCTGATATTGAATCTGTAGCATCATCTTCCTAAAGAAAAACAGACATAATTTAATTGGCAAAAAAAACTGATTTCATCTACTAACAATAAGCACAAGCAATTTTAATTGATATCGTGTATTAAACCATAATTCAGACGTCAAAACAGTAGTTCCAGATATTTCCCTACCATCAATCATAAATCAATCATGTTGTTGTCTTCTCTTTGTAATTTTAGCAGCCACGCAGCTCGCAGCATCACAAGTAAATTTTAAAAAGGCAAAACAACATATTGATTTAATATGGTAGACAGACAAGGAAATTCTCTGGAACTACTATTTCGGCATCCGCGTCGAATTGTACGATAGATTATATCTTTGTGTATTTAGTGCATAGCTGTATTATCTTTAGAAATTCTCGAAAATATGAAAGACAGGAAGATCTCGAGGACAGGAAGGTGAGAATATTCCGTCCACAGGCGATCGACGATGATGATTATTATTATCAACGTTACGTTGTTGTGATGACGACACATATTTTTAATTTTAATGTGTATGTAAGTCATTGAAAATAAATTAAACTTGAATATGGTCTGCAAACCATGTCGCCCATCATCGCCACCACCGGTCGCCCATCATCGCCACCACCGGTCGCCAGTTACCACCTTCATATAAAACATAAAACAGAATCTCTCACAACACTCATGGAAAGATAATTTCATGATAAATCTGCGAAAAACATCTTCCTGATTCCAAATAATTGATACCTTTAAAAGTTTTGTTCAGATTCGGCGAATTTATCGAGAAATAGGCGGTAAAGGGCGAGTGGCGATAAAGTGCAAGGGGCTCTAGATCGGATTCTCGTATTTAGATTATTTGAATTAAATTAAACGTTTAAAATATTAAAATATCGCCAATAACAGATTACGTATGAAATAAAATAAATAACTTGATTAAATACAAGCCTCTTCGATAAATTTGTATTGACATTTAATATCAGCAAACATTAACTGGCAGCCATCAGTGAGCTCGTAACGAACATTTGGACGTAATATCATCTGAAAAAATAAAATATACATTATGATTATTAAGCGGCATACCACGAAACAATATTTCACCTCCTCCAAAATGGTCTTCATATTGCTAGCCTGTGAACAGCCTAAAAATCGAATCTGTTATCATTTTTCTCTTTCCTCGCATTTTGTACATTGTAATCTCTAAAACTCCAAAGTTGATCCTCGCCAACCAAAAGATTTACTTGGGGCTTTCCCAACTCAAAAAGGACGAATTTTTAACCCAGTAGGCGAAGCTCTCCTCCGAAACATTGTTTGTTTTCTTTTTCCAGTTGATAAAGTTTCGCTTTGTTCACGAGGGATAATCGTTCCCTGTGGAAATACAGGAATAGCCTCGAGACCATTTTATTCTCGAGAATCTCGCGTCAACATTCGATCAAATCTCTGGAGATTCGAAAAGACAGCATTCTAAAAGGATTCGAAAGATCAAAATTCAGTTCGAAGTTGTGGAATAACTTACAAAGGGCGTTTTTTTGCTGATAAACTACTTTAGAAAAATGTTCGAAACATTCCCAAATTTTCATCTCAAAATCAAAAAATCGATTTCGGCTAAACATGAATCGTTAAATTTTCAACGAAAGTTTTCAGAAATTCTTCACAAACCTTTCCACGACGCGTTTTGTTCTTGGATCCAAAGTCATAAATAAAATGTTGCCCAGAAATAACCTCAATGCAAGCATGTTTTTTAGATAATGGCTACAAAAAATAATCAAAAGAAATTTTAACATTACGTGAATGTAAATATTAAATTACTGTTTAAATAAATTTCAAAATTACGTGTAAGAAAATGTCCAAAAAATTAAAATAAATGTTGTGTCAAGATAAACAATGACGAATGCGCCCCTACCCCCACGACCCCTTTCCAAAAAATAAGAAATAAACTATTAAAAAAATACTTAGTTATATAAAACCCCAAGAAAGCCAGTCGCCAGGATGAAGATTCAAACCCCCCTACCATTTCCTCCCATTCAGCTTGATGCATGAGTATGTAACATTTTGAATAACTCATTCTAGGTGCAATAATTAGCCATGAAATGAGTCGAAACCAGTCTGTTTGAGGAGTGAGTGACTTTCTCATGATATTGATTAAATTGTTTCCCTCTTGTTTACTGAACACTGGACTTAAGAATTGCCACTTACAGCCTGATTCTGGCTGTTAAAGTTTGGTGAAGGTCCTCATTCATTCGTAGCTACAATGGTGAACCGTAAAATGGGTCGAAGCCGGTTCGTAGCCGATTGTGTTATGAAGGGATGGCTTTCTCTTAGCATTATGTAAAGATTCATACATTCTCCGATATTCGCCTGAAACATTTATAAATACTTCATTATTGATGATGAAAAACCTTTATTAATAATCTGTGTCATTTAAATGTGATCAAAAACTTCTTAAACAGATCCAATCAAATAAAATTTATTTTGCAACGAGAATCTTTTACCTAATCAAAATTCGTGTCACATGAAAATAGGAACAAATACGTTATCACAATTCATCTCCACTTTTCACCGGCTAATCGAACACCTCAGGCGCACGTGTTAAAGACTAAATAATCTGACCCATCCACCTGTTCATATGAATGGACAATTTACGTCCATCAAACATAGGCCTCGAATATCTAAGTGGTTGATCACATCTGTTTTCTCCTCATGCTGCCAAAGCCACCTAAAACAGTCTAGATCCCGTTTGATCAATGCTGCGAAGTGTAAATTTTATTCAATTTGGTTAGGAGAAAACAGATGTGACCAATCAGATTTGAACCTTATGTTCCTATGAATCGAAATTTATGTCTATCGAATAAGGGCTTCGAGTATTTAAGTGGTTGATCACATCTGTTTTCTCCTCATGCTGCCAGATCCCGCTTGAGCAATGCTGCGAAGTGTCAATTTTATTCAATTTGGTTAGGAGAAAACAGATGCGACCAACCAGATTTGAAGCTTATGTTCCAATGAATGGAAATTTACGACCATCGCCAACAAAGTGATATCACTATCATGATTGACCATATGTTTAAAGTTTTCCTAAAACGACCACACGATATTTCATTGAAAACAAAGTATGCTTTCATTAAGTTTCGAGCAAATGGATTAGACCGTCACAAATAACATATTAACATATTTGTATTATTATATAAATGTTATATTCATAGATGTAGAAAGATGACCTACCGCTGTGATAAATAAGAATTATTTCAAAATAAAAACATAAAATAATCAGCTATATATAAACTGCAAAAATTCAAAATTTATTTCGTTTGAACATAGTCAATAGATTGTGGTTTGAATGAACTTCTGTCTGGAAGAAAATATTTTGTTGCATCTGCAGAGTGACTTTAGTCATACAAAAAACGTTTCAAGCGCCACGAATCTTTTTGGGAAGCTCTATTCAATCAAAACACCAATGATTTTTGAATTTTCATGTGGAGATTTTTCCTTTTTTTTTCATTTTCATTGCTCACCATCCTGTTGTTTGTGTAGATTTCTTTCTTATTAAATTCAAACACGAAATAGATCAAAAATAACTTCACGAAAGAAACCCTAATTAAAAATTAAAAGTTGAGCAATGATTGGAATCATGAAATAAAAACTCAAGAAAAATAAGTTAATTAATGAAGAATAAACAATCCAATTTAAAATCTATTCTTTAAAAAATTTGAGTGCACAATAGCATGATTATTTTGCATGATTAAAATAAGAATGTGTAATTCGCACTTATAAATGTAAACCACATCAGTAATAAACTTAGATAGTACAGACATTTTGAATGAATGGATGACAATTGGATGAATGGATGACAACAACTGATCGAGGAAGTGTAGAGAAGTAATTATTGATGGGCAGCACAAAAGAAGTAGACTACGAAAAACTTGGGAGGAAGTGATATTGTTAATAAGGATTTGTAATATACACTAGCACAGGATAGAGGAAGAATTTCAAAAATATTCATTCAGCAAAGTAAAAATATTATGTATTTAATAATATATATTTATAAATTCATACCTTTGCAGGAATGTAAATATCAGCCTTCTCATGTCTACCTACAACATTTTGCCCTGAAAAATTTATTTAAAAAATTCTTGATTTAATGAGGTTCTCTACTTCATTCAAAAAAACTATAAAGCATAGTTTCCTGTTTTTAACACCATTGGTCAATTAATATAGTGAAGAAAATAGCCCCAGAATTTATAGAATTATTTTAAACTCATGCTGTTTTGTCTCATAAAACATTAATACATAAAAATAAACACAAACAAAACCGAATTGTATACACTGTATTCTATGAATCGTAAAGATAAAATGAATTTCTGTCAATTCTCACACAAAACAAATCTAATCATTTAGTGCCTTAACAAGTATTCAAAATATGCAGATTCTCAGACTGATAACAGAGCAATTTGGTTCTTGATTGGTCCACAAAAAGCATACTTTCTAGCCTTATTGGAACAGCATTGCCAATAAGAAATCAATGAGAAAGGAAGGGGTTCTTTGTTTTTGATTAGGCTGCAAAAGTGGATATAATTTTCAAATCATACATAATCAAGCCTTTTATTAAACAATTACTTGATCCATGCCTGTTTGCCAATTTTTTAAATCCATCCGTGAGAGCAAGGTTCCGGGACCAGTTGTCGGAACTTCTAACAACAAAATCCACCGCCAACTTAGCTGTCTATCCTTTTGAGGCTTGTAATTGAGTACAAGTGCTTAAAACTGGGGTAAGTGGTCAAAACTGACCAGGGAGAGTAGTGGTGCCCACCTCCCATATCTGAAAAGATAATAGCTATCAAAAGAGGAGCCTTTCAGGTGGACTGCGGCCAACCAACTTATGTACTTGCTTACTAACTTAGAACATACAAACTAAGTTACTTCAAAATTTAAACTTACATTGATCTTTTTGAAATTAATATGACATTCTGTCAATATTTACTTTCTGTGAAATATGACGTTTTCTGTTGTTAAGCAATGTGTCATATCGCCTTTCCTGCTTGTAGCTTTACTTAAAATCTCTTAACACAATTAACACTTGGATGCAATAGGAGATTAGGAGCTCTACTATTTATTGTATACTGTATACCTTTGATAACAATACTATTGGCTGAAGGACATAACTGCTATCCTTAATCGTTATTGGGACAGCACAGGCAGCAGCTGTCTATCCGCAAAGTAGAAATCACATCTGCTTATTAGCTTGTTCTTATGTTACTATATTATTGACAAGATATTATATTATCTAGGTACTAGGGTGAATCTAGGTGAATCTAGGTACAAGGGTATTTCCTCTTTTCAAATCTCTTAAGAGGTGATTATTGTTAAAATCTCACCTTCGTTAATTTGAAATACAGATTTATCAACACCTTTGTTCCTTTGCACAGTTAATGTAGCTACCTGCAGATAATAACAAAATTCTTTTAAGACACAAAAAGTTTCTTAATTAATGCAGCAGAAAAACCAGGCCACAAAAAAAAATAGTTTTCATTTGCCAATATGGGAACAAAATTCATTCTCAGTTGCAGAAACAAAAACAGAAATAGGTTGGGGGTTAAACAATGAATCTTTAGTTTATTAAACAATTCTAGACCTTATGCACAGGTCTGGAAAGTATGGCAGCTTTCAACAAATGATCTCAGGTGTGCAAAAAAAACTTTTGTTTGCTCCTAATTTCCTTTTTGAATAGCTTATTGTTTTCTCAGCACATGCGCAGCATGAAAATCTGTCAGTAGCATTGTTCAGATCTGAGAGAAGCCAGAGAGAAGCCAAGGTGCATTCCATGTAAACTCCATGCCAATGATTTTTACGTCAGAAAAACAATTGGATTGTTCATTTAAATTAAATTTCAATTAATTCATATTGTTTTAACAAAATATTTGCACCAGTATGCCAAGGAAATTTCTTTTCCATGCCAAAGACCTTCAGGTTAATGCAATTATTAACTTAATGCACACAGTTTCAAAATTTCTGGGTTCAGTACTTCAGTATTGTTTTTAATTTTTCAAGCATTTGTATACTGTCTCAGATTACTCTCCAATTGTAAACTGAAAACTTGATTTCTGTGAACGCTGTATGTGTGAAAGCCCAGGCTGGAAAGTTTGTAAAGAGGTATGTACGTGAGTGAATAACAGATTTGTAGGCAAGTTATTAATATTGCCTGTGTCCTTGAGCAACTTTCCAATCTGGGTGGAAGCCACGGTGTGGGGGCTAGTTAGTAAACAATCATCCAGTGTACACAATCTGACAATGCCCAACATAAACAAACTACTTTTTAACAACATAATAAACAAACGGAACGTCACAGCCGCCGGCGCCACCACCACACCGTTCAGATTGACAAAAACAAAGTCAGATTTTTTTGGTTCTTTGTCCCCTGGTATACCTGTTGCTTCTTAGGTTCACTTTCATCAGATTCTTCATCTTTCAAGTCTGTTTCAAGTGCTTGGGTTGCATCAAATTCCATTTTGTTCCACTTTATTTGTCCCAGTCAATCAAAAATACGACATGGATGGTTACATCTGTCTCTGAGGAGGAGTGGTCATATTTTCGCGCCAGAAAAATCTCAACTTGAAACTGAGGCTGTGCTGACGATGACGTCAAAACAATATTACTGATGATAATAAAGAAAAACTAAAAATAAGATGTAATAAAATTTACGAATATTTTTTATGCAAGCAACATTCCACATGATATGTTAACTTGATTACAAACAATCTTGTAAGAAACTGTTCTTATTGGCTTATTATCAATATATTTGATTCATTATCTATTATAAAAATTTAAATAATGTTCCTTAGTTTCTTATTAGAAAATTTAGCGTATTGCTCCCTCCTTGGTATACGTCTTTACTGGCAATTAAAAAACCAACAGTTGAACACAGATGTAGAAATTCGGTATTAAATGGGGGAGTCAATTGCTGAAAAAATTTTCAAATTTCCGACCGATGCACTAACTTTCCGTAGTTTCTGACCCCAAAAAAAAAAAAATCCCACAATTTCCACCTGGATGTACATCACAATCACCAAGGAAGCACGTGCAGAAATGGTAAATAAATGAAACAAAGATCTGCTAAAAATGTTATTTGGTTTTGTTTGAAAACGATGAAATGAATTACAACACATAACAAGGAATAAATATTCAAAAATAAAAGGAACATGCAACGCAACATGGCACATTTAGCCATGATGCTGTTTTGTAAGGAAAAATGGGAATATTGAGCAGACCCTCATGTTAAGAAAGCCACGGAGGAAAATTTCCCTTCTCTACCATTCATATGTTTTTCTGGATCTTCAGCTTTCTGAGACGGAGTACTTCTTGACGGTGAAATATTGAAACAGTCCGAGGACAAACAGGAGCGGATCCAGAGATTTTAATGAGGGATGCTGGCGTGGGTATTGAGACAATAGTTTGTATTTCTACCCACTTTCACAAACTTTCTGGAAATTTCACTGGTGCTCGAGCACCCTTAGCACCCGTCTGGATCCGCCCATAACAAAATCTCGACACTACGTTTCGGTACCCAGGGTGTTTTCTGGGGGCAAGAAAAGCTAGAGTATTTAGACGGAAGTGTTGAACGTCATTTATGCCTTTTTATACAGTACTGTATCATGTTCAGCAACGTTCAGAAACGTAGAACGCCCATCGAACGCCATCCAAAGCTAAATAACAGTTGCATCTTAAAAGAAATTGCTTTTGGGCGGAAATAGTTTCACAGCTACTTCTCCATAAAAGCAACATTTTAGGCCAATTTTTGACACAAAATCATTTTCAAATTAAATATTAAAGCAAGGTATCATTAAAAACAGCTTAAAAACACATCAGAAAGAGAATGACTAAGTTAGCCTTGACAGCTGAGATATTATCAGTGACAACTGAGATATTAGCAAGTTCATAAGAGCATTTGCTTACGACAAATCTTCAAATTAAACTTAAATAAAGACCACCAGATTTGCAACTTCTCTTTCCCATAGATCTACAAGGGTTTATTGAGATTCTCAACCAAATGTGTTACTTTTGGAAAAATCTAGATATTGCGCCTACGCCTAGTATTATAATCTTGTTTTGATTCAGAAGAAGTTTAGGGGAAAATGCTGAATTTGAGCTGTATTACGCAGGCGTTCTTCTTCACACCAAAATCTAATCAATTTTTTACAAACTACAATGCTTAACAAATTTGAGTACCAAGACTCAGCTTGCTTTATTATAAAAAGGCGTGTAGGCAATCAATTCTACAAATAAACACTTGACATAATGCCTTGTTATGATTGACTAATAGTAAAATAATTATATTGTAATAGGGTCTTACATATACCCTTCACTCTTTTTTATAAGAAATCTTACTTTCAAGTTGAGGCTGAAAGTTCTTTATTGTTTTGATAAACATTTGAGAAATTGATACCCCCACCCCTGCTATTCTAAAACACCTTAAAAATATTTCTGAGGCATGTTCTTAACATCTGCAAACTTTTTTTCTACTTAATGTAAATACGTCATGATGTGCCAAAATAACTTACCCAAGTCTCAGCATGAAATTGCTTATAAAGGTGTTCCTTTGATAAAAAATGTATATTTAAAATGGAATCGCTATGTGTAAACTACTGTAACCCAAATACCATAAAAAACATAAATTATATTCAACAGTTTCCTAAGCTTACGGCAACTCGTTATGTAAACAAAGTAAAATAAGCTATTCATAATTCACTCTTATAAAAAGCATGAACTCAATTTAAATCAAAAAGTTTGTGATGCTCAGTTCCAAAGTATTCATTATAGCCTATTCGCTCAGATTGGGTAATCGTGGCTGAGGAGGAGCGATACGACGAACATGCAATAAGTCTATCAACCAACCTCGTACCCAGGGAAAATTCATTCATAGGAAATTAAGAGATACCCCTGGTACCTACTTTTTGAGTAAATTTATGCGAACTTGTTAATTTATGCCGCACCAAAAGAATTCATTTTTCGAATTCTAATTTCGCTGTCCGTTTTTCATTTCCAATTTTGCAATTTCTCCCGAGATTCAGTTGAATTTTGATTTCCATGGTTATTGTTTCTCATAAGCCAATGAAAACGCATAACGGTCAAGTAGGTACCAGGGGTATTCATGAAATAGCACTGGATACGAGGCTGTCTATCAATTAGTTACTTGTTTTGGAATTATAAATAGGCCAGAAAATAAAAGTAAATTGGTCCAGTTCATCTTGTAAATCTTAAATGCACCAAGTCTAGTGTATCTTGTAGCAAGTCCAAGGGCGTGTTCTTTGAAGAAAATCTTTTCCCGGTAGCCTTTTGTATCGAAATTTATGTTATTTAAGAGCACATTTACCCGGTAAATGTATGTAAATGTTTGTTCCGAAAACGGTACGTTTGGAGCCTCTCCAATACCTTCTGTTCCTGGAAGCAAGTTTCCGATATTCAAATTAGCCAGAAAACTTGCCATGCCGGGTCAGCAGAGGACACGCCCACTTTGAGGGCTTGGGAACGATAGTTAAATATAGAATGTAATTCTTTAATTATAAATATTAACGATAATAATGAGCGACGTTTCGATGTCATCTTAACATCATTTTCAAGCTAAATTTAATTACAAAAATAATATTCTTATTCGAAAAATGTAATTCTTGTTCCTTTAAACTTTTGAATTCGATTTCTCGGGAACCAGGGGCGCAACTAGATGGGTTCCAAAAATCAATGCTTCTGCCATTATTTCAGAAGCATTTTTGCAGCAACCAGGGGACAAGATGAGACAAGAGGAGAATACAGTGACTTTTACTTATAATGAGAAACTAACAGGGTAAATGGTACCACTGCTCTCTCAAAATCCTAGTTACGTGAGTGGAAACCTACTATTTGGCAGATCAGATCTTAAAGAGTACGCACAAAATGAAATACAAAACTCATTCATGCCTTTCGAACGATAATTAAATTTTCATTCAACTGATAAGTAATCATATTAATTAAGAAGCAAATGGAAACTGTTTTTTTCTAAAATACAGAAAATCCTCTATTTGCGGCATTTTGTAATAAATTACTAAATCAACAAATGAATAAATGCTGCAGAAATATGACAAACACATGCTATTTTAAGAAAACTAATTGATTCAAATGCATTAGAAATCTAATATTTGAATCATAAGCTTCTTTGCACCTTTAAAAAGTCTTAATACATACCAGAACATAAATAAAAGATGAATCAATCGATGATGGTGGTCGCTAATTTTAAATCTCTAATGAAAAGATAACACAATTTCCTTGCGTTCTTGTGTCATTGTGTCCTTGTGTCCTTGTGTCCTTGTGTCCTTGTGTTCCATGACAAACATACCTTCACTTTGTTGAATTAAGTCTCGCATTCAAACATATGCGAAACCTGGACTGACGATTTTCTTTCCCGAATTACTTTTGAATTTTCGCTGAAAGGCGTAAGCCCCGTTTTCGCGCATGCAAAACCTTGGGGGGTAATCCAGACCATAATATTAAGTTTTTTGGCCATAATATTAAGAGTCTATGTTGACTAGAGTGACTCCAAAGCTGCCAAATAAAACGCAGGAAAATGAGGGAGTCATTTAAGTGTTGTACATGTAGTCTGAATCTTTCATACCCACCTTAATCGCACGCTACCACCCTCAACAGCTTAAAGTTATCAAATCTGGCAAAGGAGCGACTCGAGACTCGTGCAAAAAATTTAACTCACAAGTGCCCTCTAGTCCTCCAGCGAAACTCTACCTCTCCTTCCTACGGCCTAAGATGCTTCTGGCATCGCTGATTGTTCTTCTTTTCATTGACTACTCAACTCTTTCTCGCTTCAATCTGGTTTAACTTGCGACTTTTCAAACGGATATCATTGATAATCCAAAACCATGGGTTTTAGGAATCATGTTTTTCGATTCGCACCACACACTGATGCATTTTTCTTGTGTCCTACCACGACACGAAAATAAAAAACACACCACGATTCAAAAAACCGGTACTAAACTAAGTATCATGTGTTATTACCATTTCTTGGCTCAATAATGGTGGTGCCACTATATTTAAATACGATTTAAGTTAGATCATAGTAGAGACATTGACACACTACACACACAATCTCTCGGTATATGACAAATATTATTCATTCTTAAAATACACATTTTAAAACAGCTTTTTAGCGAAGAACCGTACAACTGAACTGTTATTTGTCAAGTATCTAGAGATGGTGTGTGTGTTCTTATCTCGTTGACTATGATTTGCTGCTAACTACCGAATCAACACTGAGATCAGCCTCAATTTCAAATTATCAAACACCACCTTCTATCATTAAACTTTAACTAAATTGACTTAGATTGTAATTAATGTTTTTCTTTCTTTTTGTAAAAAATACTATAAGCAATTATTGATAAATTATGTTTACTCAAGATGGTACTGACAACCTACGTTCCAGACCAAACAATCGCTCAGAAATTAGCTTCTGATGCTAGCAAATAAAATGAACTTTAATTGTAATTTAAATTTTACAAAACACGAAATTGTGATGTGATGTTTTCTTATTTTAGTGATGTGATATTTTCTTATAGACATTAAATGTAACTGTTTGTTTGACAGGATCATTATATTCTTCTACATCACTTGTGTATGAATAAATCATCATTTTCTTCATTTAAAACTCTTTATTTTAAACTCCATTCTTAAAAAGCCAAGATTCTCCGTAGACTAATTACATTAGTCACATAGGTAGAAGAAATATTAGTGCAGTTAGCCAGGTCTCGTGTAAACAGAAATCCTAACTGACTGAATTTTTGTCCGCACAAATATTCGTCCGGTCTCGTGTAAGCGTGAAGCCTAACTGAAGGAATTTTCATCTTCATGAATATTCGTCCGGTCTGGTGTAAATGGGAAGCCTAACTGAATGAATTTTCATCCGCACGAATATTCATCCGGTCTCGTGTAAGCGTGAAGTCTAACTGAAAGAATTTTCATCTTCAAGAATATTCGTCCGGTCTCGTATAAACCGGGCCTTTAAACGCAAAATTTGTTCTTGCACTCGATGTACCTGCGTGCAGACTTTGTGGTTGCTGGGGGTGAGCAAGAAAAAAATGTATTCTCCCTCCTCCCCAGTAACTACCAAGTCTGCAAGCAGGCTACTGTAATCCTGCAATCGTTGAGTCGATTTTTCCAAGCAAAATATCAAACTTTAAATTGAAGCTTTTTAGATAACGCTCAAATAGAAAGAGAGTTGTCTATAGCTAAGCTCCTGCGCATCATCTTGGGACACCGTGAAGTTGCATTTGGGACACTCTTTTTGTGACACCGTGAAGTTGCATTATTGGTATCATTGAAAATAACGAGTTGTCTTGCAATAATAAAACTGCTTTCCTGGTGGAACAAATCATAGTCAGTTGAAACATTTTTCTATTGACTATGAACAAATTAAGCTAAAAACATTTGTTTCATTCATCAATATTCATTTATCAATGTTTTTATTCATTGTTTTTATGTTTCCATAATTTCACAGGAATTTGCTTTCCGTGCGGCAAAAATAAATTTTAAATGTTTCTTTCATTTATCAATATTCCTGCTTTCCCCAATTTATATCTCCTTAAATTTAATAAAGGTTGCTATCCTTGTGGCAAAAATAAATTTAAAACCTATTTGCCTTACTATATTGATTCTTTCATCATTTTTACGTATTTCGATTTTAATTTTGACCTGTTTAACAGTCATTTCAGACACTTTTAAAATGTTTACTCATCATAAAACTGCAAATTCGCATTAAAAATTTATGGGCCCAATATATTTTAGCTTTCAGCTTCGCTTCGAAAAACAATAAGTAAATTTTTCTAATATATTAAAAGATGTGCTACTTTAGCACCATATCAATTTAGACACAAGAGCCAAAGATAGAGTAAATCAGAGGTTCACAAGGGGCACAAGGGGCACAACGGCAATCGATCATTCAGGCCCACGGGGGATCACTCAATTTTTTTTATACCGGAGGTCCATCCACAATTATCAAAGTTCATCTAAAAGTATCAACTGAAAATTTTGCTCATCCAAAAGTATCAACTGAAATTTTTGCTCACCCAAAAGTATCAGTTTATGTTTTAAATCTGTGCTTAATTTTTCTGTTGAATATAAATTATCTTTATGTAATGAAGATTTGAGGTTCAAATTCTCTTCAATTCTGAAATTTAGTCATAATGAATGAATATCTTGTATTTTGTTTGCGACTTTCTACATGGCTGGTATGCAAAAACCTTGTTTTGAAAGATGTTGAAAGAAATCAGAACTGTTTTGCATCTGGTATGTATTGATTAAACCCAAAAGTATCATAAAAGATATATTTTATAAATCAGCTATCCAAAAGTATCAAAAAATTATATTTTGCAAATCAGGTGCCCAAGATTATCAGATCACATAGCAAATTCTTACCCAAAATTATCGGATGGACCCCCCCGGTATATAAAAAATTCGAGTGACCCCCCTGGGATTCAGGCATTGCTGGGCCCAGAAAGCATTTGAGCCCAAAATGCAACTTTAGGCAACTAAAAGAGGCACCGAGATTGCATGGTTCTGAAAGGCCATTATCTATACGTCCTCGAAAGATAATACTTGATTACTTTTAAGACTTTTAAGACTTTCAAACATTTAAGGCCCATAATTTTTCAGACACCCAGGCACTATTCCAAAGTGTTTAGTGATTGAAACAGCACTGTATCTACTCCAATAGCATACGATCAATTTTATGCATTTCCTTTTCATTAAAATTCCCATTAAGGCTTCTAACAAAAATTTAAAACTCAATTTTAACTCTTTAATGTACTGAAAGCAAAATAACTCAATTCATAAGCAAAACATATGTTAAATAAAGTCATTGTATTGCGTTAAAAATTCCATCTGCCTTCGCCCGCTAAAAATATAGATTTTTACAGTGTTTATCAGTTAACTATCAGGTCCTTCCAGTGAAAAGCAGTTAAAAACCATTAAACCAAATTAGAACAAGGCATTAGTTCATCGAAAATACGCTCTACTTTTTCAGGAATACGTTTAACTTTTCATAAAGCTAAATCAATACTTCATTCATTGATTTGATGACATCTTTGGAACACAAAAAGGCGTTGGATGAATGCCTGTAGAGCAGATAAATCAATGACTGAACGTTTTTGTGAAAAATTGAATTTCTAATTTAAGATTCATGGAATATATATTAAAGCATATAATGCATTAATTACATGCGCTGCATCATATCATTCTAAATAAATTAACCATACAATAAACTCTGCACTTCTCAGGTCACTTTGTCTATTTTTGCTGCCACTTATATTTTTAAATTTGCTTTGCAAAATCTTCGAATTTTGCAAATTCAAATATTCTTTACGTATAATTCAAAGTAAAATTATCTCTGCCTTTATTCTTTAAAGTTAAAATTTTTTAAATCTCATCCAATCTCATCAATTCCAATCAATTCTCATCCAAGCACTTCAATTTTTCACAATATATACAGGATGTATTATAGATTTCGTATTTCATAGCTTTAGATATTTGAAAATACCTAAATTTAACAAGCTTTTGAGCCAAGTAGATTTCCCATTAAAAACTTTCTGAATGAAAAGTTTCGGACAAATAACTTCGGACCAAAAGTTTCGGACACATTTTGCATAATTTGCATAATGACGTAATCGTTTTTTTTTTTTTATATTCTTTCTTTACAGCAGATAAAGTGAATCTTCCACTAGTAATGGGTTTTGCATTGGCTAATAAGGCATAATTGTATGCCAAAATGTTAATTGTAATAGTATAGCACTTGATGCAGATATTTTTTAAAGAGAAATATGCTAAAAACCTTTTCGACGATTTTATCGTGGTTTCGGGAAAATCTTTTTCTGAAAGTGTGCATGTCCGGAACTGTTCGATGTTAACCCCTTACTTAATCAGACAATTTATTAATGCAGCTGTTAATTGTTAATTCATATTTAAGAACACAAAGATGATCTTATAGAAGAAATGCAAAGTTAATTACTCAATAATGCATTAATATTGTGAGAGCCACTTGTTATATCTTTTGATGTGGTCAGGACCGCATTAATTTTGCTTGGGGCCTGAGGCACAACTTAATTGGGCCCCTTTAACTACTTGACTCAATGCAACGCGCAGGAAAATTTTCTAAGTAGAATCCTCTTCCGTAATGGCTATCGATTCGTAATGGAAAGAAGACTGTTTCTCCCTCAGAAGGGTCAGTCTCAAGCAACAACTTATTCGACAATTTGGACATAAATCTAGAGGAGGTGCATTACATGCTTTTTTTTAAAGAAACGTAGCTAAGGCTTTCCAAGTGAAAGTTTCTTAATTTTGGATCATTTTTGACCAAGTTTTACTAGTAAAAGTTTCTTAAAAGTTTCTTAATTATATATAGAAAATTCCGTTTTTTTACTATGCATTTTTTTTCAACAAAAACATTACAAAAATTGGGTATATATTGTACAGGGTAAAAACTCTTCACTGAATCGATCATCTAACATCATGTCCACTCTATTAAAATCATTAAGCATTATGTAATCTTCACTAAAAAGTTTCTTAGCAATTTTTCATTCATTTTTTAAATTTTCTTAAATTTTCGTGGGTTTCACCAGTGAGTTTTTTATGAAAGTTTCTTATAAAAAAACGTGCAAATTTACATGTCAAAATTTTTATTGGGGTTCCCTAATCTCGAGAATTTTAGGGGGACCTGGGCACCACCAGGCCCATGTGTAAATGCGGCCCGGATATGGTGAAAAGGTTTTCAGATTTTTGGATTGTAATTTTCATTCCATTTGGCACCAAAAACATGCTAATTTTCAAATTTCGTGATAAAAAAACTATTTTTATTGTCATTTTACTGCAATAAAAATGTGAGTTTTTCCTGTTTGTGAAATTGTTTCCTGCTTTTTCTCTCTTTGAGATGGCCTGCTGGCAAGTCAAATATGTTTTGCAAGGAAATTACTTCACAACTGTGCTGTGAATATGCTTGATTTTGTCGAATAACGTGAGTGCTAATATTTTCACTAAGCTTGCAATAGAATGAATGAATACAGATAAAAATAAATTTGGTTCTTTTGCAAAATGCTGAGTATGGGTTATTATGGACAACAAAAAGACTAGCGTATGTGAATGACAGAAGGCGAAAGGCTGTACTGTTATTGAAAGTTTTGCAAACACCCGTTGAGCAAAGAATGACAGACAAATTTCCAGTATGAAATTTAGTGCGTAAGATATCTTAATTATGTTTTCGTGAAACAAAAAAGGTTGTGTTATTGGCTGCAAACAACCTAACAAATGCAGCTGGATTTCTTAAAATTAATAATTTAAATTCAATCCTAATAAAAGTCGTTAGCTAATTACAATTTAAAAGATGTACCAGACATGATCTGTCATTAATGCGACGTATACCATTCTGGACTGCTAGTATAAATTAGCTCGAGGCCTTGGGACGAAGTTAAAACGTAACGAGTCTGTTTCAACTCAAGAGCAATCAGTTACTGCCAATCAGAATCTACACTGCAAAGGTTTATCACACTTTAATAGCCTTCATCTGAGCTGTGAAACTTCTTCTAAATTGATTACGATCTTGCAAGGTATTGGTATCATTGTTCATATCATTTTGAAAATCAATTGGTTTCTGCAACGAACAGGAAACAATACCAAGCATAAAAGGAGATCAACACAAGCCCAATACCATTCATTTGAATCGACACGGGCCGACCTTCGGAACGACAAGCGAGAAAACAAGCTTTGCACTGTAAGACGAGCGGTATTTCCAACAAGAAGCAAAATGGGAAGCTTTGTAAAGATAGTCTTGTTACTAAATCTCTTCAATATAGTATTCATTAATTGTCTTAGCACAGCAGAATTTGCTGATGAACTATCGTACATTGGTGAGCAGATGAATGGCCATGAACATAAAACAACGAGCGAACTGCTGCTAGAACTTGTAACACAATTGGAAAAGCATTGCGGTACGTCTTCGGAGGCTGATAGAAATGTTTGCAAAAATGCATTGCGTTATTTACTTGGAAATTTCGACGAATTTGACGAGATTGTGGATGAAAACAAAGAAAAAACGGAAGAAGAATTCAAGTTGTCTGATGATACAGAAAATAGCCTTATACGGCATGCTAAGCGCTCCAAATTTATCTTGAAAGCAGATAGTGAAAACTTGGACATGCCGCGGTCTGGAAAACATGAGGTGCTGTGGTCGGGAAACAGTAAGATGCCAAGATCCGGAAAAAGAGATATGCCTAGATCAGGGAAGCGTGACATGCCAAGATCAGGAAAACGCCATGTACCAAGATCGGGAAAACGTGATATGCCGAGGTCAGGGAAACGCGACTTGCTCTTTTCAGGACGAGAATTAGAAGTGCTCCGGTCTGGAAAACGTGAATTTAGAATGCCACGATCCGGAAAACGTGAAGTCGAAATGCCACGGTCGGGAAAACGTGAATTCGAAATGCCTCGATCGGGCAAACGTGAAATCAAAATGCCAAGATCGGGAAAACGTGAAATTGACATGCCTCGTTCAGGCAAACGTGAACTAGAAATGCCTCGTTCAGGAAAACGAGAAATTGAAATGCCTCGTTCAGGAAGACGTGAAGTCGAAATGCCACGATCCGGAAAACGTAAAGTGGGAATGCCACGGTCGGGAAAACGTGAATTTAGAATGCCACGATCCGGAAAACGTGAGGTTGAAATGCCACGATCCGGAAAACGTGAATTGGAAATGCCACGGTCGGGAAAACGTGAATTTGGAATGCCACGATCCGGAAAACGTGAAGTCGAAATGCCGCGGTCGGGAAAACGTGAATTTAAAATGCCACGATCCGGAAAACGTGAAATAGAAATGCCAAGGTCGGGAAAAAGAAATGTTGATATGCCAAGATCGGGAAAAGAATCTACAGAAACCTTCGAGCTTTTAGAAAGAATGGATGATGAAATAATGCACTCCAGAAAAGAAGATATGCCAAGATCAGGTAAAAGAACGCGGTACATGCCACGGAGCGGAAGAAGCGAAATTAATGAGTCTGATGAAGATTTAATGAACATAGAAAGAAAGAGAATACCTTACAAATCTTCTGTTAAAAGCGACATATACCAAGATGAAACTTCAAAGGAACTAGACGAATTAGAAGATGACGAAGAAGATAACTAACATTCAAAATTTCCTTTTAAAATTTAACTGTCTTGAATAAGTCGTGTAATGATAAACCAAAACAAGAAAAAAATTAGTCAACATTTTTGTTTAGTTCAAGGAAATACTCTAGATGAGTATACAGGGATTGTTTTATTTGTCAAGAAATCCATTAGATCGACGATTGCTCATAGTAAAAAGATTTCAGGGTGTTATTTATTAGCAATAAAAATGTTTAGTTTAATTAAAGAGAAGTTAGAAATGTAGTTACATGCACTCACTTGTGTAGAAAATTAGCCATTCTTTTTATTTAGTTTAAGGAAATAGATGTGAGTACAGAGTTTTATTTTATTTGTGGAGATATCTATTAGATCAAAAGCTACTCGTAGCCAGAAAGAAATTGAAATTGACAGAGTTTGTTCTGCAAGCAAAGACATTTTTTGTTTTTTCGTTTTTTGCGTCTTTCCTATTTTTCATTAAATTAATAACTGCTTTTAAATAATAATAACTTAACTAATATGAATTAATAATAATAGCAAGATAATTACTATTTCTGGGTGTAGTATTAACAATAACACTTGGGTCTGGTTGAATGACGTCATCAGATGCCCGTATTTTTGCAGTGTTATCGGTTAAACTTTATGAAAATTAATTCTGATTAATAATTCTGATTGATTCTGTAATATTATTTATTAGAATTCATGTGAATTTGCTGTGCGATTTACTGTATTGTATCATTTGAAAACCAAATTATAGCCGTTATTTGTTCCTGATTAAGTCCAAAATGGAGGCCATGTGAAAACGGTTTTACTTTACATGATCATGCTGCTGATAAAATGTTAGATTAAATATTATTTCAGATGTTTTCAGTGGTCTGAAACCCCACAGGATACAATCTTATCAGCAAAATCTTTTTCAAACACGCAGAATTAGAGATTTTTGTGAAGCTAAGCAGCTAATATTCCTTTCATCATTGAGTGGCATGCTTGAGGCATGTTTTATATCTTTATTTCAAATAGTTAAGTAATTATTTATGATTTTGCTTCATCGTGCATCTGGATATCCCGCGGATGACATCATCACTTACTCATTTGCATAATGAAGATTTCCCTTTTCTCAGAAACCACAAAAGATATGAAGATGACAGATGAGGTAAACGCCATTATTAATAATTTCTTAAGTTTGTGACAATTTCAATGCTAGTTGTTACAATTAATTTAAAAAGTCAAACAAAATTTGTGAAAAACAGCAATAATTCGACAAAATCAATTTATCTATGATACTTTCATCAAATTAACATCAATCGAACCAAATCGAATGCAACTATATTATGGGGCACCCCTACCTTTTTAGGTCATTATTTATTCCAAGCAGCAATTAATTCTTAACTTAGTCAGTCAACCCCTCTTTCCTTGAGATGGGTCTGCCCCTGACTAAAGAGGCCTTAAAATAAGTATAAAAATGCGGAAACAGATTTGAGATAAAATAACTTTGCTACTGAGTGGGGTGAGGTCAATGATCATTTCATTGTTTAGCTCTGTGTGTAATTTTGTAATTATAGTTCCGAGTGCCTCTCCATAATAGCTTGATGTTTTGTTGTTGCTGCCATTCTCACGACAACGATAAAACCTTTTTACGGCCCTCCTAAGACCAAAGGAGATCGAGGGCGATCAACTGTTTGAGAGTTTATTCTCGAAAATTATGTTGTTTTGGCCAAAACGCGAAAGTTTATTCCCGCAAAATTTTGAGGAAAAATAACTTTACTACTGAGTTGGGACATTGAAAGTTGCACATATGGTGTCCATCAGCAAATATCAAGGTATACCCTAAAGTATCTATTGAAAATTTATTTTACCCAAAAGTATCAAATAAATGATCTTGGAAATGAGCATATTCGAAATTGCTTGACAATAATTTAGTCTAAGTTACAATTTAATTACATCTCAAAACCATTATTTGCTTACTGGAATGCACAAATCTACTCGTCTACATATGGTATCCTATTAGGGGAGTTTATCCAAATCTATGGTTCGAAACACGCTGATTCTCACTGTCAAAACATTTTTTCGATACGGCTTCTAGTTTTTTTTTCTGTGATTTTCAAAGTTCCGATTTTTGGACATTTCTGCACTTCCTCTTGATACACAACCGCCGCGTCTCAAGAAGCCGAGTGAATCTATGACATCATAATGGTGGCGAAATCTCTATACATAAAAGTTCCAAATCGTCAACAGGGATATCATTCCTAGATTTGAACTTTAGAGAATCCATAAAGTTCAAACCTGGGAATGATATCCCTGTTGACGATTTGGAACTTTTATGTATAGAGATTTCGCCACCAAAATATAGGTCCTTCTTTGTTGTTGCTTGGTACAGGCCGCCAAGTGACCCGGTTTGCATTTTCGATAAGCTCGAAAAAGTACTTTCCTTTTTGGATAAGGAGGAAAAAGAAATTGTTCTCCTTGGTGACACAAATTGTGACCTCACCAAAGTTTCAACTGAACAGCAGCTCAATAATGATGCAAAAAACATTTGCAGTCTTTACGAACTGTTTAGCTTTACTCAGCTTATCAAGGAAGCTA
>JAYJMH010011128.1:0-23278 GCA_036873815.1 Phacellophora camtschatica | reverse complement strand
GAAAGAATGAACGTGAAGGCTTGGAAAGAATAAATGTGAAGGCTTGGAAAGAATAAATGTGAAGGCTTGGAAAGAATGAACGTGAAGGCTTGGAAAGAATGAACGTGAAGGCTTGGAAAGAATAAATGTGAAGGCTTGGAAAGAATAAATGTGAAGGCTTGGAAAGAATAAATGCGAAGGCTTGGAAAGAATAAATGTGAAGGCTTGAAAAGAATAAATATGAAGGCTTGGAAAGAATATATGTGAAGGCTTGGAAAGAATAAATGTGAAGGCTTGGAAAGAATAAATGTGAAGGCTTTGAAAGAATAAATGTGAATGTCACAAGCAGCCACGCAACAGATCGATGAACGGCAACGACCAACTCCACAGTAGAGCTATTTCTTCATGGATTTACTTGTAACAATAGAAAAGCAAACATTGAGGAGAGCTATTGATTTTTCTTGGAGAAGAGCAATTAACAGCTCTCCGGTCTGCACGCAGGCTACTCTCCTTCAACAACCGAAGGGAAAGTTGAAGGAGCAAGAGCTATTAGCGTTCCTCAAACATCCAGTTCCGATGAGTAGAGATAAAGTTATTTGAAGAAAGTTTTTTCTTTATTGTAGCTTTTTGATGGGTCTCGGACAGATGACATTCAACTGACTCCTGGTAGAATAGTTCTTCGATTTAGAGTTGAGCCCGGAATAACAGATGTTAGTACTCGTTATCATTTTACAACTTTTATTTACTTGGCAATTATTTTGAGTTCAAATGTTTTATGAATTGCAGAAAAATTTTACATGTAAAATATATTAGCGAATATATATTTAAACATATAGTACACACACATACAATATACATTACTGTTTATAGACGATGCTTTAATGTTAATATGAATACACAGCATCTCATACCAGACTTGTTATTTATACCATATCTTGTTATTAACATATTTTAGTCACCAGAAGTTGCATTTCAATCTTCCGGTACACCTTATCTAGAAAATCCAGAATTTCAGACACGATGGTACTTCAAATACTTTCTTGGACAAGGTATTATTTTAATACACCTATTCACCTCAGCTTTGTTTACGTACCCAATTAGAGCCATGTGACCCATCTCTAGACAATACATCTTCTATACATGCACACATCTACGTAAAATTCATGATTTCAATGCATGAAATAGTAGAATACTGAAATTCCCCAAGGCATTGGTCACATAAATTGAATTGATTTGGTTTCACTATGCTGCTGTTTTTTTTTTAATTAAAACTTGGATGGGATCTACTTTATCAATCGGAAATGAGTTTCGTAAAAAGGTTTTAAAGAGAAGAAATTTAATTTGCATTTTTTTGTTTATTCTTTTTACAATTCAATTCTTTTCGAAATAAGACTGCCATTATGGAAATTGGTCAGAATTTAGAGATAATGCATTTTTATTCTAAAATAAAATTGTGCATGCAAAGTTTAGTCCGAGAACCAATTTTTGCATTTATACATTTGTACACCACTAAAATACTAAATTTCAATAAACTTTGCAAAATTTTCTCCTAAATGTGACTACATAAAGTATATTTTGCTCTTCGGAAAGGAAAAATGTGTGATTATAAGCGGAGTGTGACTGGAAGCGGAGTGACTGTAAATAGAGCTCATTTATTTATCATAGTTTGACCAGAGGTAAATTCTGGAAACAGTGGTAATAAATGTAATAATAAATATATTAACCGGATTATGACCGGATGTGATAATAACCGGATTATGACCGGATGTGATAATAACCAGATTATGACTATAGGCAAAATTACTATGACCGGAGTCGAGTGTGCAATGATTACTGCGATAAAAAGTGCACCACAATGCGCAAAACAACCACTATAAAAAGTGCACCACAATGCGTAAAAGGAGCGCAAAATTTGTAAATTATTTTGGTGCTTTGTTTTAATTGTTTTAATGTTTGCAGTACACAACAATTACATTGGCCTTGATGCCAACAAAGAACCATTCGCCTTGTCAATTTGTTTGACTGCAGCTGATAATCATGGAATTCCGCAATATAGAGCGGTACTTTGGAAAGCTCAGGTAAGGCATTCATTTCATAAATTTTAACCTGGAGGAAATTTGCTGAGAACTGTGAAAGTAGGTCAAAGAAAGTTTAGGAAAGTCCAAACGAATGCAAGGATATTGAAAGCTAAATAGTTTAATCGTTAATAATACCTGATGAGATACTATTTCAGATTTTGGCTAATGGCTTGGAGTTGCTTGTTATTACATGTTATCAATATTTCTTATTTTGCTGTAGTGGACTTAGTTATTGGTGTTATTTGTGAAATATGTACCGCACATTATGAGTAAAGATAAAGCAAGCTCCATACAGTAACATTTCCAATACTACGTTTTTATTAGAATTTACTATATATAAAGTTCATTTTTGTGATTATTCAGCCGTTTTCCAACCTCGTTCCCAGAGCTTTTATGCTCTCACAACAAAGCCTCAGAAAGCAGAGACCCCCTTCTGCGATTTAATTGGTCGATGCATTGTTTTTTCTTCCTTTGTTCTTTATAATCAGGCAGAAATTTTTCAGTTTTCGGTTTCACACCCCTTTTCTTCATGAAACTGTGAAGAGGCTCAAAAAGGCTAGGAAAAAGAGTGCAAAAAGCCGCCGCCACAAGTTGAGAGAGATGAAACCCTGCCAGTGAATGGAGATTGCAATCAATTCCATGCATGAAAATATTTTTCTATCCGTTGCAACCTTGCAATCCGTTGCACAAAAACTCTGTTAAAACAATTTTAAAATGTGCAATATTTTCAGACAAAATGTAAGCAAAGCAATTTATTTACGTGTTGTCAAAATTTTGCCTTCTAAAATTTAATTTTGTTTCTTCCGTTTTTGTTGTTGTCAAATTTGATGTTGGCAGAACAAAGAAAACCTTGTTTATGGCTTGGTTGATTTTCGTGCAAGGGTAGAGAAGCCGCTGCCATTTTTCAACCGTTTAAATAGTTTTGATGCTTAAGTGTATTTCTTTTATTTACTCAAAAAAAATCGCATGTGGATGGTTATGATGTATAAGAATGTCTGAAGACGGTTCTAAAATTGGGAAGGGTGCTAAAGAAAACAGTTAGTGTAGCACTGGTAAAGCCTGGCGCTACATTGAGTGGATAGTTTGATGGGAATGACTTTCCGTAACCAGGCGGGAGCACAACCACAGTATCAGTTCTATTATAAATATGCCACAAAGCTTGAAGTTGAGCTGCTTTCTGCGTAATATCCTCATACACTTGCTTCTAGTGCTCTGCCAACTCTTTCGAAAAAATTGCGATATCTTTCCAATCCATTTTACAAAATAAAAGGAAACAAACAAGTAGTTTACGAGTTGAATTCCACAGCAATTTCGTTTTCTTTGTTTATTCCTAGTCACTGCTAATTTACATACAGTGGCGGCTGGGAGCAGAAATAAAGATGTATTAGTTTTTGGAAAGCGAGCCGAAAAGTTAGGGGGTCCGGGGGCACACCCCCGGGAATTTTTCGTGGCCACGCCCTTTAGATTGGCTTAAGATGACACTCAAGTTTAATCCTCATTGCAGATTGACCTTTCAATTGACTCTATATTCTGCAAGCTCATTTCGAGGTTCGTATGACGTACCTTACATAGCTCGGTCGTCATCAAGAAATAACTGCAATTCGTGGCTATATGTACCTAAGAGATCCATCAGCTCTTAAAATGCCTCTGTTTGATGAGAGTTTTGAATTGTGGTGGCCACGAAAAGGAAAGGAAGACCTTGTGCTGACAAAAACAGCAACATCAACGTGATGCTTTTTTAATGAGAGAAAACGAACCGAGAGAACTGAGAACTAAAATAAACCAAGGAGGCTGAAAAGAAATTTTCCCCTTTCCCTATTAATTTAAAAATGAAATTCTCAGTTTGCGCACTCTCGGGTGCTCTTGATATAGACTGCAAACGACTTGTGGCTTTTCAGTTCACGGCTCTATGCTTTTGTGTTTTAACCGAACGGCTGATAGCCTTCATTTGTGCCGCCCGGTGGCACATCAACCCCAGTGTATTAGATTCCAAATCTTAATACATCAGAGACACGAGGAACTTGTGGTTTATGTGTATGTCTATGTTTATGTCTCAATGTATTAGTAATGGAAAACTAATACATTCGCTGCGCAGGCCAGCAATAATAAACAACCAGTACAATGGTGATTGACATCACGCAGAGCCAGCCATCACAAAGAAGTTCTGCCTGAATGTATTAGAAATGGAAAACTAAAGCCCTGTTTACACTGCAACTTTTAACCTAGGTTCAACCTGGGTTATCGCTAATCCAGGTTAAGATTTTGTAGTGTAAACGCAGCCAGCCTGGGTTCAACCTGAGTTAAGTCAACCCTGCTCTGGAGGTGGGTTGAACCCAGGTTAGATTTTACAAAATACTGTGTAAACGCAAACCTGGGTTGAACCTAGGTTAGCGTTTTCTATGCGCATGCGCTATCAGATGCGCATGCGTTATCAAAGGAGCGCCAAAAATTCTCTTTTGGTTGAGAAGAAGCACGAACGAAGAAAACAAGTAAGGAAATATCTGTGCTTAAAAAAATTTATACAATAAAAACATGAGTCAGTCAAAAGCAGAAAGAGGATGTATGTGAGAGGATGATGAAATCCTTGCCTTAAAAGAAATTTGGGCCGACGAAATAATCCAGCAACAACTGGATTCATGCTCAAGAAAGCGGCCTATTTTTGAAAAAATGGCTAAGAGACTTCAGCAGAACGGAGCATACACCCGTTCATTTGAGAATACACCTGTTTAAAAGTTGGGAAACAAACAGGGCAATGAGCTTCATTAGAAACACCATCTTTGAAAATTGCAATCCCATCAGCGCATTCTGATTATATTCACCCGCCATTTTGAACACAGAATCAAACAAATCATAATCGTAAATGCGCATGCGTGGCGAATTAACCCAGGTTCAACCCAAGTTTGCGTTTACACACTTTAAATCCGAGGTGCAGTGTAAACGAAAGTGGGTTGAACCTGGGTTGAGCCCAGGTTGACTTTAACCCAGGTTAAAAGTTGCAATGTAAACAGGGCTTAATACATTCGCTGCGCAGGCAAGCAATAGTGAGCTTACAGTACAATGGAGATTGACATCAAGCAGAGCCAGCCATCACAAAGAAATTCCGCTTGAATGTATTAGAAATAGAAAGCTAATACATTCGCTGCGCAGGCAAGCAACGGCCGTTTGGAGGTAGATTCACACAGAAATTCCAAAGCTTCATTGTTTCTAAAAAAGATAAAGGGGCCTCCTACCGTTTAAACAGTACTGTGCAATAATCGTTTCTTTCTATCAGCACTTTATTGGGAATTCACTGAAAATATAACTGGAATATTGGACTGTCAGATTGAGGCAAGTTATATGTGCTTAGAGAAAAATATTACTTAAGTTTAAATTCAATATTTTGAGGCTGCGTGTTGGCAATGTTTTTCTGCAAAAAAAAGATGTATTAGACTAATACATTGAATACCATCCCCAGCTGCCACTGTTACATAAATTAACTTGCATAAATTAACATAATCTGTGATATTTGTGACTATATTTTCAGGTACTTATCAGGGCCTCATCTAGCCATAGACTGGGGCCCTGGGTAACAGGTTGGTCGTTTTAAAGTTTTTATAATTCTACTTTGCAACTATTGTAGTAATTATATATACCATGCTTTTTTATTTTGAACGATAATTTCATTTTATTTCCAGGGATGTCAAAGATTATGCTTTCCATACAAGCCAACAAAGATTTTGTCTCCAAAGGAGGTCCTAAGGTAGTCAATAACTTAATAATGTGCTTGATGGTTGCTAATACCAACAAATGATTATTAATACCAACAAATGATTGCTAATACCAACAAATGATTCCTAATACCAACAAATGATTGCCCATACCAAATTAGCAAATAAGTTATTGCTAATATCAACAAATTATTTCTAATATCAACAAATGATTACTAATACCCTGAAAGCCAACAAAAATCGCTTGTTTCTCAGGTAGGTCTTGATTTAAATCTCAGATTCAGATAGCTTTTTTAAAATCAAGAAAATTGCTGCTACATTAGTCATTGATATGTGGAATTACAGTGAAACCTCTTTTAACGGACACCTCCGAACAATACACACTTCCACACTACGTCAAATTTATGTTCCAAAATTTTACCGTCATATCTCTTTAAAAAGATACCTCCAAACAACGGAATCTTCTCTAAAACGGGCCGTTATATGGAGGCGTCATGGTATTTCTTTAGAAGTAAAAGCGTGAATTAATTCACAATCTGTATTGTTTGTGAAGAATCAGCTTCTTTTATTGACTTTTGCAGGCTTTTTGCAGCTGATGTTGAGAAAATGCTTTATGAAGTCTCCGAAGCTGAGATACAGAAGGTTTGTTATTACTTTTATTTAAAATTAAGATACAAAACATATTAGATAATGAATTTATTTTGTAATGCTGTTTAGAAATAGAAATATTATGAGTCAGTGTCATCAAAATGCTTGCAGTGAAATGTGTTTTCCTAAATGTTTTAGATTGTGTCAGGAAAATTAAAGTAGCTCCATTGTTTCAATTTTTTTTGTAGTAGCCGAAACGGTTTTTTTATTTAGACACTTTCAACGGTATTAGAGTCTTTTTGCTTACCCAATTTCATCACCAATTATTTTTCATAGGAGCTTATTGTTTTGGAAGAGCAAGAGGTAAGTAGGTGATATGTTTTTAAAATAAATTAGTTATTTACTTTTATTTCATAGAGAGTTTATTTTTATTCAAATTTTTCACAGACTTTTTACTTTAGCAGCAAAAAAATTCAAAACAAGATTTTAAATTAAAAATGCTTTCATGGGAATTTTCTCTCCTGGGATGAAAGCACGTGATAAAGATAGCTGTAGTAAAGTTAAAGCTGGAAGGTTAAATATAAATATTAAAAGGAATGACCTGAGTTGAAAGACGCAATTGCGCGAGTCCAAAAATTGACTATTGTATTTGGTAATCTCGGTGCATATGCATGAACAAAACAAAGCGAAAGAAACAATGACATGTGTTTGTTTTATTTGTCCTTTTTTATAGACCATGTCATTTAGCTCAAGTCATTTACTTTAGTCTGCGTTTACAAAGGGAATTTTAGAACGGTTCAATTTGGAACTGTTCCCAAAGTTTTGTGTGCGTTTACATGTGACCGGTTCCATTTGGAATCGTTTTGAAATAGAGGTGTCAGAGGGAAGCTACTTTACATTCAATAAAGGGTGCCAATTTTACATTCTTTTCTTCTTCAACTTGCGTTCACAACTCACACCACTTCACAGCTCTTCTTTATTCGTATCATCATATTCATATATTCTTATTTGAAATGGCACGATAAGTTTGAGAAATAGAGAAGAAAATATTGAATTGGTCGTGTGAGGAGACTGCACTCTTACTGCAGGTAGTTTTGGCCTATAAAACAACTATAATATCACAAGGGAAGGATTGGAAAACAATTCAATCAACGTATGACGATATAATATAACACTGCTAAAAACGTTTTGGCAATTAAAATCATGGTCTAATTATGAAACAGCTTTTAAACAAGTTTTTAATAAGCCTCGTTTCCTATCCGTACCCATTTGGAACCGTTCCACCCGTTTACACAAGGAACGGTTCCATATGGAACTATTTTCTAGGTGGACCCATTTAGGTACGGCTAGCATTCCGCTTGAAACGGTTCCAACCGGTGCCGTGTAAACGGAAGGTCTAGTCATACTCATTTGGGTACAGCTACAAATATAACCGGTCACTTGTAAACGGAAGGTCTAGTCATACTCATTTGGGCACAGCTCCAAATGGAGCTGGTCACGTGTAAACGGAAAGTCTAGTCATACTCATTTGGGTACAGCTCCAAATGGAACCGGTCACGTGTAAACGGAAGGTTTAGTCACACTTGTTTGGGTACAGCTCCAAATAGAACCGGTCCCGTGTAAACGGAAGGTCTAGTAATACTCTTTTGGGTACAGCTACAAATGGAGCCGGTCACGTGTAAACGGAAAGTCTAGTCATACTCGTTTGGGTACAGCTCCAAATAGAACCGGTCCCATGTAAACGCAGCTTTAATGTCTGTTAAGGTTTACCTTCTAAATTTTCTTGTCTTCAAGGGTTCAATAAATTTTAAATTTGGTGTTATCTATGCAAAGGCAGGACAACTCACTGACGATGAAATGTTCAGCAATGGTGAGTAACATAATTAAATTAATTTGTTAGATTTTCCCTAAGTGGTGTCCTTTTCCACGGTATTTTTAAGACGAAACACATAAATGTTTGATAAAGCAGCGTTTACTAACTTGAAAATATTTTTAGAAGTTGCCTTGTCAATAATCTACTATTTTATCAATCAACATTCTTAATAGTAATAAAGCATAATAATGACTTCACCTTCTTTTAAAATTTGTCAATTAACAGCATAGAAGAAAATGTAGAATCGGTTCTTATTAAGGATTTTTTATTGTTTTAATAATGAAATTTCAACCATAATGACAGGAGATTGTTCTCTTAAAAATCTTGGATCATTGCACCACTTTAAACCTTTTTTCTTAGGTATAGTTTTACAAAGTCATATTGAAGATATTTTCCTAAATTATTTCGCTTTATTTTCAGCAACTGGAAGCAAGGAATTTGAAGGTTTTTTGGGTCTTCTTGGAGATAAAGTGAAACTGAAGGGATTCAAAAATTACAAAGGAGGTTTGGATGTCAAGAGTAAGTTAGCTTAAATGTTATTTTGCTTTATTTTTTACTCAGCCGCGCATGCGTTCGTGAGTCATTAGGAGAATAAGGAAAATTTGTGTATCATTGCATATAAAACAGAAGTGCTACATGACAAAATAACTTACAAATGGTCAAATTGCGAAACTCGTTTTGAGTTAATATCTTTAGCGTAATTGGGCATGGCCATGCATTGTTGAGCTAATATTTTTAGCGTGATTTTGCATGCCATGCGTCATGAATCTTATGGGCGCCGGCACGCACTCTTTTCGAGATTTTGATATATGCCAGTGGGAAGATGGGTATTAGTATGTTGGTTTTTTCCAACAACTGTCTGAATTTCTGAATTTCTTAATTTTCAGATAACACTACCGGTATTGAGTCAGTTCATACAATTGTCCAAGGACATGAAATTATGTTTCATGTGTCAACAATGTTACCACATTCGAAACACGCCCAACAGGTCAGTGATATAAACTGCAAGAATTAAGTATATTATATCTTCTTTTAGCATATCTAATATTTTTATCAGTGTCTGGTCGAAGTTAAGTTTTAACATTTTTCCTCCCTCCCCCGGATTTATTTCTAAATAAAGATAGAACTCCTTTACAAATTCATTTTGCAGGGGGTAACACAAACTTAATTTAAAGCACAAATTCATATCATGGGCTTTTAGAAACGAGAGTTGTTGTTCTTGCATACAACAGTTTATTCATCCTTGTGTCCCTGCACTCGTGAAGGATGACACGTTGCAGAGCAAAGGGATATACGGAATTAGGTGCTTATATTAAAACCCATGCTGTTATGCTACACACATTAAAACCTCTCAACTGAGTTAAAAATTATGTCTAGGTCTGTCTTCGGAAATATATGACTTTTTGCATTTATTATCAATGGGCCAAATGGCTTTTCCCACAGTGATCTGAAAATATTGTCGAGGCTAGGTCATGAACTTTACAGCTGAACTTTTCGTTTTCTTTCTATAGATATTTTGTTTTCTTTCTATAGATATAGATATTTTACAGCAGCGATAAAAACATTTTTTTTGCAATTAAAACATTTTGCAGTTTTTGTGTAATGAAGACCTGTGCAACTAGTAAACATAAATTTTGTTTATCAAACTTTTAACTTTCTTTCCATGAATTTTTTCAACATTTATTTGATAAATTGAATAAACATTTGTATTTCTAGAAACCTTTTTAAGATAATTGTGGGAAAAGACGGTTCGGAATGCTCATATGGTTATGGGATGCACCACAAAAACTATACTAGTTGAACCCTTTCACGCCCGGTATTATATCAGCTAAATAGGCTGGGAATGACACAGGCAAACCAACTTAATTTATAGGTTAAACTTACGCTGAAATATCTTAAATTAATATTAAAGTTATGTCATCATTTACCTCCTGAAAATATGACATTTTACGTCGTTTGTCAATGAGCCAATTGCCCTTCTTGGGATGAAAGGGTTAATAGGAAAAGCGCAAACTATTGTTTGAGATATAAAATTTGGTTTTATTGGAAAGAATAGACTTTTGGATACTATTATTATTTGCTCCAGAAACCATTTTACACATTCGCGGTGGTGTTCTGGTCTTTAATTTCATTTTGAACAAAGCTTCGGGTTTGTAATTGATTAAATGCATAATCATTTTTTAAATTTAAAACGGATTAGAATTTGACTGCGAATGCTTTAATAATTTGTTTTAAAAATAGAGGAATTGATAATTTTTATTGGAGATTTTTATGATTTGTCTGCTGTCGAATGAATACCTAATATTAAATTCCTCCTTCGCAGAATTCTCAAGGGGACTTAGACGGGGCTCTTTAAATACACAATTTATCTAAACACAATTATTTTATTAATAAATGAAGTTTCACTGTTGTGACAACCAATATTTTTGGTTTTGCAAGGATTTTGATTTATCGAGACAAAATTCAACCGCGTGCGAGGGATTCTAAAGATATTTCTAGATTTGATTTTTATCCTTACGCTAACTGGTTCTTACTTTTTCGTTCGTTTTTAGGTGGAAAGAAAGCGGCACATTGGAAATGATATCGTTGTCATAATTTTTTTGGAGGGTTACGGAAAGAAGAAGCCTGCTTTTAGTCCTTCGTTTATTCGTTCAAAGTTTAATCGTATTTTCGTTGTGGTATATTTTAACAAAATCGACTCTTCATATTGGTAAATATTATTTTTTTATTTATTGATGAAGCTTTGTTTTAGCAATAAACTTTGTTTTGTGCAGCGAGAGTCAAGATATTAATTCTGTAAGTTCAAATTTGCCTATAGCCCAAAATCAGAAGTCTAGATTTTGGTCTAAACTGCTTCTTTGGATCTCCTATACCATAGCGTTTTACCAAATGAATTTAATGGTGGTTGGAAACACACTCAGAAATTTTTACACTGTATTTTTACCAAAATCTAACAAAATGAAACAGCAATTTTAGTTTACAACTAATTTATTCACGGACAGTTGATTTTCAAGATTTTTTAGAGCCATTGTTCAGAAGTGTTTTCAAAAACGAAATATGTTATCTGGAACACTGCCGTGATTCATAAAATCCTACAGCATGGCCTTTTAAGAGCGCAGACCAAAACCCAAAGCTCTGGTTTTGAATGGGAGGCAAATTTGAATTTTAAATGTTACTATCAACAAACCAGATATTTATTTTTAATTCAACTATAGAGGATTACATAATAAATAATTTTTTACGGATTTTAGCAATATTTTCAGCACTAGCCTTAATCAAGCCTACTACTATTTTTTTGGAACACCCGGTATATATATATATGTTTTTATTTAATTTAAGGTTGTACATATATTCAGAAGAGAATGTTCCTGTGTTTGGTCCACCGCTTCCAATTCCATCTGTTTTTTACAGTTTGAAGGAATTTCGGTGTTTTATTTTGACGAAAAGTAAGTTGGTATGATTTTTTTCAAAGTATTTTTGTTGCATGGCAAGAGGAATAATTTCATTTAGGTAAAGAATTAGTATACGTCTAACAGTTCTCGTGTAAATGGAGGGCCTAACTGTACTAAAAAAGGCTCTTTGTCGGATCCGATTCGTATCAGATCCGTATGAGATTCGGACCCGATTCGTATAAACCACACTTTAATTTTGATGTGTCATGAAAATATTTTGTTGCTGTCGAAGCAATATTAAAATGAAATCCACAACGAAAATGTGGAAATTAAACTTTGTATTTATTGTAAAAGTATTTCCTTGGAAAGTTTGAATTGAGCAAATAATGAAAAGCCGGTTTATTTATTTTAATATTAATTTTGTTAATTTTTCTCATTTGGACAGTGATAAATGCAGAAAAGGCTGCTTATTTCAGCCCCGTTTTTAGTCAAAAAAGACAAAGAACTCTGGAAGCACTGTTAAAAGGACTTCATACTGATCATCTTGGTATGCGAGAGGTGCGTTGGACTTTCCTTTTTTGTTACGATATTGTGATATCAATATAATAGTAGAAACTGACCAAGTGGTTCAAGTTTCAGTTTTCAAGTTCAGTTACATTAAAACACTAAACACTAAAAGGCTAAAGGCCGTCCCTGGTCCTTCTTCTCGATGTGACCACAGTCTGTGATTCAATTTTGCCTGAAATTACAGAGAGTTGGCAGCTCTCCTCGCACTTTCACAGCAAGTATGACCTTGGTGAGATTCGAACCCACGACCTTACGATCGTGAGTCAGGCGCCTAAATCAAATAGGTCATCTTCATTTAAGACCCTGTGTTTCGCAGCAAAATTATCCGTATAATATAGCTTAAGAAAGATTATTTTAATACTTTGAATTTTGAAAAAAGATTTTGAATATATACTTTGAGTAAATCGTATAGGTTTACTTTGTGGGAAATTTTATAATTTTTCAAAATTTTCTAACATTTTATCTTCAATATGTCATTTTACGTATCTAAGAATGTATGCAAAATTGAGATTCATTGTTCACAGATAATTGTAAATATACATTCGCATATAATTCATTGATGTATTGGTTAACCAGATTATTTTAAAAAGTTTGTTATGTTTAGGTGTCTAACAAAGTTTGTAATATTTTTTTACAGTTATTTTTTTACGTCTGCAGCGCTTTTCAGTAAGAAGGTCTTTCAAAACCCCAAGATCACCAAGGAAACCACGCCGTAGATCAGAAGTACAACGACGAGCCTTTGTTGAAACTGGTCAAGTATGTCTTCGTTTTCTTTTTATCAAAGTCTAATTTTTGTTTGATGTTTAACCCTTTCACCCCGGGAAAGGCAACATGGCATATTGCTAAACAACATACAACGTCACAGTTTCAGGAGGTAAACATAGACAGAACTTTATGCTAATTTCAGATTTTTCAAATTAAGTTAATTTTGTTAAATTACGTTAGTTTGTATGTACTACCCCCTACCAAATGGAACTATGGTCAGGTTTTGTCATTTAGTTGGAAATAAATCCGGGCGTGAGGTTAAGCACGCACGGACTGAGGAACACTAACGAATATTGTATTTGAAGTAGTATGGTGATCCTAGTGACGTCACTGATCTTAAAACATGGCGATTACTTGTTGTTAAAACAGGACTAAAGCAAATTGAACATTTCATGGAGCAAACTCTGACATGCACATGACATGAAGAGTTTATTTCTGTTTGATCATTTCTCCAGGCATCTTCTATAATGTTTGAGATGTTGGGCGTTGGTCAATTAACTTTAATGGAAATAATTTAAACATTTCTATTTGTAGGTGTTGTTTTATAATTCTTTTTTCTAATTTATTTTTGGAAATTTTCACTTTAGCTGCTCAAAGTAAACAAGATTTTGCAAGGCGATGCACCAACAAGTTTGGCGAACTCTGGTGGTGTTATCATACCTCCAAGTCCTGTAAGTCATGTTTAATATTTTTAAACTGAAAATTTAATCAATTAAACGTTAATAACATTTGTTAAGAGCTAACCCTCAAAGGTTGTCTTCGTGTATAAAGACATGAAGAATTGGGACTCGGAGATATTATTTATGGATGGAGATAAAGATCTTGTCTTACTTTGAAATTTTATTCAACTTGTTTCATCTCACTATGACCACGCAGAGGGATGTATATATATTTAATTTATATTTAAATTCAGTTAGAAAAATATAATTTAATGTTTAGCTTTGAATGAGACATAGAAATGTGACCTTGTTTATATTATGTCATTTTTATGTCTTCATATTATTGTTCTTTCTTTATGGTAGCCTTGGGAACCAGACTGCATTACTTCAGTGTTTCCATTAAATATTATTTGTGGTGACTCATTCGGTAAGTTTTACATTCAACACCATTTTACATTTTATTGCACCATTTATCATTTCTGATTTAGAAAATATTAATTGATTGGAAAATATATTTGCTTATTTGATTTGGATTCATTCTTTAAGGAAATTGAGGTTTTAAATTTTGAGTATACTTCCCTTTTACTTTGTAATTTATTATTTTATTTTTAAATTTTTGTCTGGTATATAAAGGCATATCTTTACTTTTTTATCTTTTGATTTAAGGAGAAGGACTGGTACTAGCAACTGATCGAGGACTGTATACAGTTCAAGGTTTGTCAACAAATTCTTCTTTGAAAAAATGCTTTTTTTTGAAAAAATGCTTTTATTCATGGAACTTTTTTGCAAGTGTTTCATAACACATGAAATTTCAAGGATGTCTGATGTATTTTTTAAAGCACTGATGGTTATGTGTATATTCAAAATATCAAATAAATGATTTGGAAAAGTATATAGTGAAATGACAAGTTTGTTGAACAAAAATTCCTTTTTTTGACATATCATTTATGTTGAAACAAGATGCAAATATTTAGATTAGTTTGTAAGCAAACTATTATTTTGGTCTTTAATGTTTAAGTATTTTTTATTTTTAGGTGACAATTTCCATCATGTTTTCGACTCCAGTTTTCAAGTAATGCAAATGAATGTTTTAGAAGGGCAAGGAATAGTTATCTTGCGCACGAAGAAATCCAAAACAAGTAAGTAGATATTCCTTTTTATTTATTTATTTAATTTTAATTAAGTCATTTATTTACGTAAATACTTTTTAATCGTTAAAGAAGTATTTGTTTTCAGTCGCTTATTTGTGAACTTTTTCTTTTTCTCGCCACAGTTTATTTTTAATTAATAGTCAAATCAATGTTTCAAGTTGCAGTTACAGTATTACCTAGACGTGTTACAAGCAGACAGTGGACTGTAGATGTGATGAGCGTTGTCATTTTTCATCAACTTATAAATAATAAATAAATAACCAAATAAAACAACTGTTTTGATACTTTGATTTTTGCGAGTATTTTATTCCTGGATCCATTAACCTCCTTCGACCTATAACCAAACGAATCCTCGTTAATGCATACTCACCATCTAAGAAATATCCTCAATACATCAAAAGATCGAACAAAGGCTTATCCAACGTGTGTTTAGAAGGTCTTGTTGTGGCAGAAGAAATCACAAAGCGCCCAAGTAGGTAGAGGCAAAACACTGCGAATGATCTAACCTCAACAACTGGATCAGGATAAACTTTACCTGAAAAGACATGGACGTATAGCGAATTCTCTCATGTATATATAGATTTGCAGTCTGCAACATTTTACGGAGAAGCGAAACAAAATGTTGCTCCTAGGTGGCGAACTAAAATAATAACTGTGATTTTATTCTTTCAGACAGTAGGTTGTATGTGATTCCAGTAGGCGAATTAGAAAGAAAAAATGGATTGTTGCGAAACAAAGATGAATTTAGCAAATACAAGCTATCGAGAAGCAAAGGTAAAGGGAATCTTATGTTTGAGTGATTTTCTTGCGTTTTCCTAAACTTTTACTTCTTAAATTATTTCACAGACAACACCGTGTTGCTTTTTTTACTTTTGTATACCTTTAGTTTTCCTTGGGGAGTGAGTTGGAGTTCCTTACACTGATTTAGGAAAGACTACAGGCCTGACTGTTTAAGGAGAGCTATAGCTTTTACTCCTTTCCAGCATCATCTCAAATGCTGCAAGAGATATTTTCCTTGGGGAGTGAGTTGATTGCTTTCCTAAAAAAGCAAATTGCTCTCCTCAAGGTTTGCTTATTGTGTTCTGTGAATTTCCTGTGAACAGTAACCAAGGGAGCAATTCAGTGTTCTCCCACTTATCATTTATGGCCAGGCCTGAGAATATTTTGTATTTAGAAATTGGTATTGAGATTAGCTGTGCAAATTTACTTGGATGATTAATTCAGTCTCTGATCTGTTTACTCCAATAAATAGGTTATTTTAAGGGTCCTTGGGTCTTAGGTTCCGGTTTATACACCATTTTGCTGCAAATTTTGTTCTATGTTTAATTCCACTCATCGTCTTGTTTCACAAAGGTTGCCATGTGTATGCACTCAACAGACCTGGTTCTCTTGAGATTCTTCTCACAGTTGCAATAAAAAAGAAAATTCAACTATTCCTGTGGAGAGTAGCGCCGATGTGGTCATTTCGGAAAAGCGGTGATACACCTGTCGGTTTTGAATTTGAAAGGGTATGTCATGTGTGTGCGCCACAGCAGAGATTTTTATTGATTGCATAATATTTTGGAGATATATAATGATTAGTGATTTTGGTGATTACAGTGATATATAATGATTTGTGATATACAGTGATTTTAGTGATTACAGTGGTGTATAATGTAGAGAATGTTATATTTTTAGCGTGTTAAGGCAGACAACTTTGTCGTTAAAGCCGTACTATGAATATTGTTTAATTGATTTATTTTCCTAGTCTTATCTCCGGCAAAATAAAGAATTCATGTAGGGTTTGCCTGTTGATTGTAAATGAATTTGGGCTTTAAATTGCTAATGGAATTTAGGCAAACGCTTTTGAAACTTTTAGTGATCTATTTCTTGACCGGGGGGGTCAAGAAATCTTTTACATACGGGGACGTCCATCTGCAAATATCAAAGTTCACCCATAATAAAAATCAACTGAAAATTTATTTTGCCCAAAATTATCAAATAAATGATCTTGAAAATTAGCATATTCGAACCTCCTTGACACTAATTTAGTCTAAGTTATAGTGTAATTACATTTAAAAACCTTTTCTTGCTTATTTGAATCTCATCTACCGGCTTACATCTGGTATGCACGGACTGAACCCAAATGTATCAAAAAATCAGCTACCCACTTTTTGAAAACCAGCTGCCCAAAAGTATCAGGACAGATAGCAAATCCATACCCAAAGCTATCAGATGGATGCTCCGTGTGACCACCATGGGGCTCTTGCTACAATAGACTCCAGTAATAGTCGCTTTTCTTAAAGTCACATTACCGATTAAAGTCACTTTAATATTTATATATTCCCAAATGTTCAAAACTCTTGAATAGGTACTTTGATTACGACCACACTTTATTTATGGTCACCTCTTTTCAAGTAACATTGGTTGTTACCATATCCGGAGTCGACTGATCAATAAATTTTTAATTACTATGGTTACGGCATCATCCAGAATTGACCTTTGCTTGGTGGGATTCGAACCCACGACCTTATGGACCCACGACCTTATGAACCCACGACCTTATGATCGTGAATTAGGCGCCTTAACCAACTAAGCCACTCTCACCCCTAACAAAAATTGATAGCAATTGCAAATGCTTTACACTGTGAATATACATCACTAAAATTAAATTGTACTCTTTAAATTTATCATCAATCTTTGATTTCTTTTCATTTATAAAGGAATTTAAGCTTGCTGATGTTTAAATTGTACTCTTTAAATTTATCATCAATCTTTGATTTCTTTTCATTTATTAAAGGAATTTAAACTTGCTGATGTTCCTTTGCTATTGAGTATCGCCATAGATGCAAATAATGACGTACTTTTGTGTGCTGGACACAAAAATAGATTTGATCTCATCAACATTGAATCGAAAGAAACACGAATCCTACGAAAAATCGAAAATTCAAAGGTAGGATTAAGTTTTATTTTTGAAGATTTCATGAAAAAAGATTGTTTCTTTTATCTTTTGTTTTGCATTAATTTATATCTCAATGTCGTTTTTGTAATTTTTGAACTTAGTTGGATTTAATCAGCTTTGTGCTGTTTCCTTTGCATATTCTCATTTTACTTTTTTGTTCAGATGGTAAACAAATTGATAATAATGATAAATTAATTGACTACTTTGCGAAATCTCTGTAGTTGAAAATTTTAATGTTAACTGGTGACCTTCGCTATTGTTAAATTAACAAAAAAATTGTATAATTATTATTACTAAGGACTGTTTATAATTGACACCTTTGCTTTCAATTTGCTTTTAATTGACACCTTTGCTTTCAATTTGCTTTTAATTGACACCTTTGCTTTCAATTTGCTTTTAATTGACACATTTGCTTTCAATCCTTGTATATCCACTTTATGTTCAGTGTAACAGAAGCAAATTTTGTAACAATAGTGAAATCGGCATGCCAGTTTCAAAGCGATTATCCATCAGAGACAAAGCAAATTCTCTCAACAGGAAAATCAAAACAAGCAACCTGCGATCAACCCTTTGTGGTTTGATTTTCAGGTTGAGAAAATTTGCTTTGTCTTTAATGGATATTCGCTTTGAAATTGGAATGTTGATTTTACTATTGTTACAAAATTTGTCTCGTTGTTCGGTGTTAGATTTGCACGTAGACATATTTGATTCTTTGTCACATTTTCTTACTTGTTTTTTGCCATATTACTGCAATGTACGGTATGTATTGGCTCTCATGTGAGAAAGTTTGAGTTAATCTATCCATCGAGGTATCCATCAAAGACGCTTTGTTATCGTTGAATTTTCAAATCATCGTAAACCAAGCTCGTGTGTTTGTTCCCAGAGGTGCAACAAGTTTGTTTTCATCTAGGAAATTGAGTATTCACATGCATCTTTCTAATCTAAAGCCATTTTTAATTTTTAACTTGCTGAAGTTGTTTATATTTGTGTTTTAAGATAAATTATATTTTATTACTGTGTAGACTAATGTAATTTATTATTGTTCTTTCTGTAATTTAGGGTTCTCTGGAAACCTTTTTGATTTTAATACACTTTATGCATTTTGAATCAGTCTCTTTGGTTTCAGAATAGTCATTTAGTATCTGCATTAGATGTTTACGAAGATGATAACCCTGAATTATTACTAACATACAACCGTAAGTTTCACGTTATCTTCCTTCTTCTTCTTGGCGGGACAGATGCTGTTTAGCGATCGCTGCTCACAGGGAAATAAGAACGCAACAATTCTTAGTTGATTCGTGTTCATTCACTTGTTCTTTAATGTTTAATCACGGGCTATAGGAAACATGGTGTGTGTTTTCTATTTTGGTTTTTGGTTTCCCATCACCCATGCATTTTTTTTGTGTTCTACAACCCATGCCCGAATAAAAAAAAAAAATTCTTTCAACGTTGAAAATATCGCAGGTTGTTTTACCAATTTTTTTCTTTGAAATTTGAGTTGTACTGGTTTACTGGATATTTCCTAAAACAGCCTTTTCCCCCGTGAACAGCGACCGCTAATCTGCATTCTAGCCCTTTTTAACTTCTGTTCATTGCAATAAAGTCCCACTTTTAAGAAAGTATTTTTTTGACTTAGGCTATCGTTTTCCCTTTATTAACCGACTCTGCCGGTCGAGATTCAGGGTCTGTTCTTAAAATAATTTCTTAAAAGTGGGGCTTTACTTAGCTAATTAGTGTAATACAGGTTTTTATTATAATATTTGCCTCATCTTTTACATTTATTTTGTTTTGCCTATATTTCTAATTAACTAGTAGATCATATAAAAATTTTGGCAAGCTCTAAAACGTGGAGTGTAATCGGGGAATGGAATGAAGGCATGGAACCGGGAAATGGAACGAACCGGGGAAGATTAAAACTATAAGGAGAGCGATATAAAATCTAAATACTAAAGACTGCTACTCCAAGCTTTAATTTTATTTTGCAACTGGTGGCGTATCAATCCATATCAGTTAAACAGATGTAACATATACTTACCTATATCATATCTGACTTCTGAGATGGATAATAATTTTGTGTGCATTGTCACTGTTTGCCTTGGATTCTTAAAAAAGCAGAATTACAACATGAAAGTGTGCGACAAGCGTAGTTAGGATATCGAATAAAATCTTATTTCTAAACATGCCCCTGCGTATAGAGCTATAATAACTTTTGAAATTATAATGTAATTTTCTGTGTGTGTAGTTTATCAGTTTTTATGGGATTTTACGTGAAGTTTGTAATTTGTTTTAAAATGATATGAATACGTCGATTTAATAGGGATAATGATTTTAAAATAGAATTAATGTGTATGTAGCTTACAATTTAACTATTAGTGCATTTGTAGTTTCTGAAGATACTCGGAATTCGTCTAATTATTTTGTGTTCTGAATGTGGTGCTACACAGATTATATAGCTGTTACACAGATTATGTGTATAGCTGTTACACAGATTATGTGTATATCTGTTACAATGATTATGTGTAACAACACAGATTATGTGCATAGCTGTTACACAGATTATGTGTAACAATATAGAAAGAGAACGATGCCGTTAAAAAATATTTCAAAGCACCTTCAGTAAATAAAACGAAGCAATATGAAGCAAATAAAAATATTTTTTGAGAATTTTTAATGAATAATTAATGAATATTAATGAATAATGAAAAGCAACTTGGAGAGAATGCCAATTTTAGATCTGAAAACACTATATGAAAATTAATTTACACATTTTCTTATTTTTTCAGATTTCTCTGTGTTTCAGCATTTAAATTATACGGCTGACCAAGGTGTTAGTTTCTATTGGAATTCAACGCCTCATGCTGTTGGTAAGTGATAAAGTTCAGTTTTTATTCTTCTGAATTTTACCTTCTGCAAAAAAATTGTTTTAATATTTAAAAATTAATAAAAATGAAAAATTAACCTTTGATAACAATTACTTTTTTACCCCTAAATCATGTTTGTTTTGCATTTATTAATAACTGCTAATTTTATTGTAGTTTGTGCATTTCCATACATCATTGGTTTCACATCGAATCACATTGAAATTCGATTGGTTGTCAATGGTAACTTAGTACATACAATTGCGATGCCGTCAATCAACTTTGTCACTGGAAAGGTAAACGTTTTCTGTAATTAATTCAAAAGATTTTGAGGCATATTCAAAACTCAGAGGGATTTACCAGTAATTTACCTAAAATGAACCCCCTTATTAAGACATGAAAACAACACAGAAAGAAATATCTTTCAGGGTGTAGACACGTGCTGAATATTATAGATTCAAAACTGGTTTTCTGGTATGATGGTTTAATGCATACTTGGATATTTGGCAAACAATTTGTCGTAAATCAAAACATTGCAGTTTCAAACATGACAATGCAGTTTGTGATTCGAAAGAGCAGATCTCGCACTCTGAGTGCATTCAATCGAATCAAAATAAGCAAAAACAGCGAAACTTTATAAGTTTTTATGATTTGTTTGGCTGCGTTGGAGGTGTTGAAATCTATCATTTACAGTGACAAATCGCATTGTTATGTTTGAAACCACAACATTTTGTTTTAAAAGATTCTTCCCTGTTTACTTAGCAAGTTTTCGTTATTTGTCGATAACGAATGTAGACTGACAAAGACCTAATGATTGTTGCGGAGTTGGGATCAATTGATCGCAAACCGTTTGCATTTCGAACTTTTACATCATATTCACATGCGTAGCAGCGTTTTTCAAACGTAATGCAGCTTAAAAACAACAACAACAGAGGCAGCAAAACTTTGAAAACGCATGTATTTAAGATGTAAGAATGGTAGCCAGCGATTGGCTCGAACAACAGATCAGAAGCTTTTTTTGGTCTCCTCAAGATTCAGGCCATTATTTGGTCTCCCCAACAAATGAGTTTTATTAAAAGCTATGGCAAGACGAATTGAGGCATTTTTACGAGGAAAAATTTCAGACATATAGGCTGTCGTTTTATTTCTTTTTTAGCCTAAGATTGGTGTTCAAATGTGAATGTATTGATTTTGAAAATAGAAGATTTAGTTTTCAAGCGAAAATGAAGCTGTTTAAATCTCAGTCAATTGTTTGGTGAAATTAATCAATATTTCTTAGGGGCACATGGCTCCTTTTTATATTAATTACTGCATGTTGATTTCTATTTTATAGTCAGACATATACTTTTGCTCATGCAAAGAACGCACTGAGGTTATTCAAACTTCATTCTTGCAACGACGACGGAACACAAAATGCGAAACTCATATAACCCCAACTTCCATATATAGAATTGCGCTAAACAGTTTAGTTGGTACGCAGCTATTTGAATCAACCGGCCTAGCCAAAATCGATGATATTTTTGCCACGCCTGCAAGTTGGAATCCAATTGAAGAATCACCCAGCTGTCAAAATAACTTACAGTCAACCCCTTTGCGATTCCAACTAACAAGAGCTACTGACGAAGAAAAAGTTAAACTTAGAAGAAAGTATTCAAATGCAGCGGCAATGGCTACTCCCGTTTTATCACCAATTCATCAATCTATTATAAAACAGATAGACTATAGCGAGGAGACGGGTGAATCAAATTCAGACTTAAGCTATTCGGATACATACACAAGAAGAATTATTGGTCGAAACATTTCTCCCGTGGCAGCTAGTGACCCTGATTTAAGTAGAGCGAAATCTCTCAGGGAAGTGAGGTTGCGGTCTCTGTTTAAAGACGAGATTATTCCAAATGAAAGCTGTTTTAAACAAGAAACGGTATTATAGTATTTAAAATTATATGTTTTTAGGACCTTCGCACTTTTTATTTTTAATAGAGCATGATCACACGATGTACGATAAATATTCAAATAATATTCAGTATTTCTTTTTATAAGCTTATTTTTTGTTTTCTTTTGTTTTATTTCATTTATAGAACTATTAATCATTACGTCCGGTAAAATTCTAGTTTTTGTGACGGAAAACTCTTTTCCTCAGAATTCAACTTTCAGCAGTGATTTTATTACGCAAAGAAAATTTCACTGTAGATTACGCTGGTCAGTTTGTCTCAGGGCTCCATGATTCCATTGTTGACTGAAAACTCAATCAATTTTTTCAGAATCCGCATCTCAAAATAAGAAGATTCATTTAGCAAAAGCCGACATAAAAAATAACATGCGAAGCTTGAAAATTTTGAATATATATTTCAACCATGCAACTGCCAGAATGAATGCAGAATAAAAACAGGTTTATCTCCGATGTACTAAATATTTTGGATGTAAAAGGAATTCAAGAATGGATGAGGATATTTCATCACAAATGAATCCCATCAATAGAAAACTTTTAATTTGAGGTAAAATATTTACGGTTTTTTGATGATGTTGTATAATTTTAGATAAAATAGATGTATCTATCACTATGTATTTATACTTGAAATGATAAAGTTAGATGAACATCTTTTCCTAAAAAAATTCAACGGTGTTTTTGTCGCTGTAGTGAAACTTGAGTGAGTGAGTGAGTTATCGTATTTAACGTGCCTAGCCCGCGAAAGTCTCGAGATGACTTGTTTCCAGCAGGG
>JAYJMH010011117.1:0-23278 GCA_036873815.1 Phacellophora camtschatica | reverse complement strand
TAATGTCAAAGTAAAGTAAATTTAGACAACATTAAATTAACAAATGTTTGCAAGCAAGATTATTGACAATTTAATGGTTTCAGTCTGTATACTCATCAAATATGCAAATAAAATTTTTTAATGTCAAGAATGAATAGCCTTATAAAATGAAACAAAACCCTGACCAAAAGAAAATAGAATAACAAAAAGAACCAAAAAAGAGAAAAAAAAGAAAAGAGAATGACAAAACCCTAAACAAAAGGGTGTAAATAGTGGCTGTCGGAATATCTGACCCAAACAGGCAGGTTTTCACACAATTTTAGTTGAGAACAGCTACACTTTTTGAAGTAAGATACCTGAATATGGGTTATACACTTGGATGAACTATATGTGAGAATAGGACTTCTGGAGACCATTGTGAATGGGCATGATATTTGGCCATAGCCTAATTATTCTCCGATCCGAGAAGACTTAGTGCCTGTTTCTTTTCATTACAGTTCATAATAATAACATAATGGATAAGGGAGTTCAATTTGTACAAGGCTTGTAGCCTATAAAACACTGAAAGTCGAATCTACATTCGTGATAGAAGGCATCATAAAGTTTTTCAAACTGATATCTCATGGTAAGTCTTTTAGGACATTTTGAAATTAAATACATTTTTTTGTTTTCCAAAAGCCATGGCAGAAAAACTCATGCGGTTCATTATTTATAAATAGACATTCGCGTAGACATTCGTTTAGACATTCAGGCAGTCAAATAATTGGGACGAATATTTAATACCTTTTGCAAATCATAAAATATTTTGACAAAACTTCATCAGCACCTTTGATAAATTGGGGAGTACCATTTTCTTTTGTTTCCAGATATATAAATCTCCTCGGACATGGATTTCGGACACTGTGAAAACTACTCTCCAGTGAGCAGGAACTTAAAAATCATTGGGACGAATATTTAATATCTTTTACAAATCACCAACTATTTTGACCAAACTTCACCAGAACCTTTGATAAATTGGGGAGGTAACATTTTATTTTGTTTTCAAAGACTCAAACTTCCTCGGACATGGATTTCGGACACTTTGAAAACTACTCCCCAGTGCACCCGCCGATCATCAATAACTGCATTTGCCCTTTTCCCGCTGGTTTTTGTCTTGTTTCTTCCAAATCAGCTTGCTGAAAAATGACTTCTTTTGAAGTTTCTTTGAACAAAAAAAAAACTCTCCAATTTTCGGTTACAACTTCTGCAAAGATGGCCATTTATAATTGTTTCCTTTAAAAGCCTATTTTCCCTTGCTTGCAAGTAGCCTGTGAACAAGCCCTACCGAATAAAAAAACAGAAAAACCGAAAACTAAATAAAAAAAATGAGGATAAACGAAAATTTGTTAAAATGTTATTCTTTTTATATTTTTTTTCGAGTTCGAGCCTGACCTCAGGCTAGCTTCCAAGTTTAAAGTGAGCAAATTTAAAAAAATTAATTGTTGGCTTTTCCTGATCAGAGACGTAGGAAGCATTTGAATAGTAAGGGAGTCACACAATTTGAAGGGCATTTAGACCACTCCCAGTTCTTTCATGACCACGCCCTAAACACCGCTTTCTCGTTTCTGCTTGTAGGGATGATCTTTACATGAGCATACGGTTAAGTCAAACATTGCAACTTCTTTAAAAAATATAACGAATATAACATTAATATCCTAATGTAACGAATGTATATTCAAACTGCAATGACACTCATGATAGTTAACACCTAGATTCTAGAATTTATATTATTCAGTACATAATGACATTAATAAACCACTTAAAGGTCATCAAATAATTAACTGGAGCTAACAATGGCTCACGCTAAATACAAGTTTACTAGCCCTAAAAATTGCTGCTCTGTATTGACCAGCTTTGCCCTAAGCATTCCCTTAAAAGAAATTTAAATTGCTTTTCAGATAAAGATTGGTGAAAACCTATGAAATTGTAAATGAAAATCTTTACTGCCCGTTATCTCAAGCATTTGAATTTCTATCCCCCCCTTGTTAGGTTCCTTTTTCGATATAATCATGATGTAATTCTGCCTGCCATCTCCAATCAGTGGTGTCTCCAGCCTTAAAAACCTGGGCGGAAAATCACTGACCGGGGCCTTGGGTCTTCCCACAGGAAATTGTTTTATAATCACGCCCTTAGACTCTCGGAAAAGGATGGTAACGGCCTTTTTGGAATTAAATATGTCATGAAGTTTTTGAAAATCAACGATTTCAAGCAGTATTTTAACAACTGTCTGTAGTCCCAGCATTTAAAAATCGAATAAACAGAAAGTAAGTTTTATCAGACTCTATCTACGCATTGACCATAGGCAACAGTTTTTAACGGCATTTTTTTAAGGGCTCTTCTTTTAATTTTTTCGAGATTAAGTAAGGGCACTTATTAAAAAAGGGCACTTTTGTTAATTTTTTAAACATGGAAAGAAGCACTTTCTTGTAGCAATGCGATTTCTTTGATTAATCTTCGAGAAAAAGGGCCCTTTAATCTATTTTTTCAGGACTAAAAGAGGCGCTCTGAAAATAGATTCCTGATTATAGAAGGGCACATTTCAGTTTTATCGGAGTAAAAAAGGGCACTTTTCAATTTTTCAAGTGAAAGGGCACATTTTTCAATTTTAAGGGCAATTTTTTCATGTTTGCAAGAAAATGGGGGGGGGCATGTGCCCCCCTGGTTCCTACGTCTCTGGCTTGCCTGTTCTGCTTTGGAGGGTGGAGCTTTCTGCACACATTGTGTCCTTTTTGGCCATGCATAAAGTTTGTGGTTTGTTATAAAGTTTTGGTAGAAATTATTGTTTTGTTTACTTTTGAAGTACTTTTGAGCTGAATGCAGATGGCATTTTAAGCCAAAGTAAAGGGCGTGGTCAAGAAAAATTTTGTTGAGCACCCTCATCCTCATCAGTTGGGCACCCTCATCATTTTTTCTGGATAGGCACCTATTAGAGGTAAGAATATGTGGCATTGGTTTCTTGGTCAGAGTTTAAGGTAGCGACTATTTTGCGAGAACTCAAATGGCATGTAAGTGAACAGAACCTACTGCGTAATTGATGTGCGTTTACAAGGATACGTATGTAGCATGGGCAAGTCTGTCCTCCGTTGCAAGTCTGTCATGAATGTTGAGTTCATGCCGTACAGCGCTGCCTTCTTGTGGAGGCATGGCCCTAGGCGCCTCAGTTAATGACCCCGTCTAAGGGCCTCTAAGTGCCCCGGCAAGTTCCCCCGAGGAAATAAACCTCCAAATTTAGGACTGTTTGAACATTTCCTCGGGCTGTTTCAACATTTTCCAGGCAAAAAACAAAAAACTGGCAATCCTCGGCGCAGGAAAGCATACCACAAGAATAGAAAAGGCGTGAACATTTTCCCAGGTATCTTTCAACAATGCCACCTGGTCACTTGTTTGTACGAGGGTGATTTTTGGAAATGTAAAACGCAAATTATAATGATTAATCTGCGATTAAATACGAATCATAATAATCATAATTAAATGAAAAATAGGTAATACCTTGTCTTTTTATTTGATCTATGGCCTAAAATTCAAAATAAAATAAATAAAGTTAAAATAATTACAGATAGTGAAAGCAAAACAAGGATTTAATAATTATAACTAAACATAAACTAAACTTAACACAAAGACAGACAAACTTTCATGTATTGTCGCCGAACCCATAAAATACGTATATTGTTTACTATGTACCCTCCCAATGGCGTGGCCACGAATGGGGGGGGGAATGCGGGGATTTTGACCTCCCCCAACGTACCTCAAGTCAGAATTTATTCTTAACTAAAAATGTTACAGAAATACAGTAGTTGGGTATGCCTTCAGATAATTAAATACCCCCCCCCCCAATACCACTCTCTGTTTCATGGCTGGCCACGCCACTGTACCCACTTAGGAATTATTAAATTTTTACCTTGACAAGACCCAAATGCAGAAATGTGTTTCCATTGGGAACCTTTCTCTTCAAAGCAGTCAATCCTTGCTCGATCATATGCCTGACACAAAAAAAGACAAATTTATCATAAATTTGTTTTATTGTGATTGAATTCAAACTCTTGGTCATAAAAGTTTCGTTTCCTTTGTACCATTCTGCAGCAGAGATATATGTTTGTGTGGAAAGTATGGCCTAATTCTGACGCTGTGCCAGAGTCGTGCCTTTCAGGATTTTGGCTCTAGCTGAAATTCAAGTTCGATTCAGACATCGAGTCAGTGCCGTGCCAGTGCTGGAACTATTTTTTCTTGCCTGGCACGACTCATGCACGGCGTCTGAATTAGGCCTAAGACTAACTAGTAGAATTGCAGATGAAAAATATAACTAAATGAAACTAAACATAAGTCTGTAACCAGTTACAAAAGTAATTTATCAGCTTGCATAACATCAAGACCTCGCTATAAACTAGAACCGTTTTTATTATCCCAGAAGAGTTTACAGTGTTGATTTCCAATCTCATTAACTCGGCAACAAATTGATGTTCTCCTTGAAGGTTCGGGTTAGCTCAAACAAATTGACGTAATCTCGAGCAAAAATTTAATTAATTAAATCGTTTCGTTGTCTTCTCTTTGTAATTTTTCTTTCTGTTGCTTTGTCTTTGCAATTTACTCGATGTCCTGCGCAACGTCGAGTAAATTGCAAAGGAAAACAATAGAAATATCACAATATCACTATATCACGAGAATCAAAAATTACAAAGAAAATACAATGAAATGATTCAATCAATGCGGTAGGAAATTATCTGCAAGTAAATTGCTCAAAATAACTGTTTTGGCGTCCAAATTCCCATGATTTACCAACAAGGGAAAACTAGTTGAAGATAAATAACGTTCACCATCATTCTAAATTTAAATAACGAAAAATGATCTTTGCCTTCTAGCTGTAGTTTTCAAGGCTTAAACTCTGACGAGAAAATTTAGAAGTCAAAATCCATAGAAACATACTTATCACTTGTTAGTTGCAGGTCTGTACTGGCAGTTGTTGCAAACGAGATAAAAGAAATCATCAATTTTGGACTGTAAAAGAATTGATAAAATATAAAACAAGTATAAATGAATATCGTGAAAATATATACTTAAATAAACGAAAAATTGAGCACCAACAGCAAAAAATTAAGAAAGTATAAATAAAAAAAAATATTTCGTGTAAAAATAGAAATAAGATATATGTGTGCAGAACAAATTATACTTTCTTTATTTGAGAACAAATTATAAAGTTTTAAAGAATAATGATGAAAAAAGAAAAAAGTTAAAAATAAATTTAATACATAACCCAGATTTTGACATAGAGCAAGAGCCAAGAGCAGGTAGAAGGAGAATCCAAACTTACATGCTCTCATAGTCATAATAATAGAAAAACGTAGCAAACAATTTAGATGGGGATGGGGGTGACAGGAGGGTATTTAATACCGTCACAATTATATTTGGTTCCAGCCCTTCAAGTTCCAACAATATTCAAGTAGCTGTTGAAGCTAAATTTCAATTCATTCAAATCTTGGGAATTGTAAGAAGTGCTAGATTTGTCTCTTTGTTAACTACGATCAGAATGATAAGCTTAAAACTAGAAATTATATATCTAGTCAGGCACTGGAACCTTATTTCTTGGGTACGAGTCATTCCCCTGTCACTACCCTGTCATTCCCCTTGATTTTAATTTTCAAAAACCTACCTAGTTTCCATACAGTTATAACTAATTTATATGGAAGCATTTCCATCAGGATTTCTATTCTATGATGGAACTCCCATCATGGAAGATGATGTTTCATATGTAACATATTTAGAAGTTTACGCTGTTTAGAAGTTGTACTGGAGTTTAGCTTGTCAACAACTCATGATAAATAAGATAACCAGTCTTACCTAATAAAAAACCTTGAAATGTTTTGCACAAAATTGACAGTTTGAAGCTGGAAGTTCTTTTTACTGACACTGGATGACCTATAGAAAATAATATCTGATTTTAAAATATAGAAAAAGCAACAAAAAAATTTAGTTTTATACTTCGTAAAGCAAAGGCTAGAATGGTATTATAGGAGCACACATTCTAGACCTGATGAAACCCCAACATTTTGGGGATTATTGAAACGAGGCTTTTAGAGTTTTATTATCGAAGTTTGAATTTTCCTGTATTTTTATGATTCGTAGTATAGTTTTGCACAACGATGACGATTGTAATCGGTCTAAGGATAGGCACGCCTTAAATTGGAAAAATCTACCTGCAGAGATCATTCTATTCCGCTGCCAAGAAAGAAATTAGTTGAAAATGATTTCTGCTGTATAAATTTGTTTGCATAAGAGCTTTTTGTTCAAGAAGGAGTTTCCTGCAAACACAAGAGCACAGAGGGCTTTCAAGAGTATCCAACAGTCCTTATTCTTTTCAATTCTTGACGAGGAAGAATTGTTTTAGATGGTGTACGATACGAGCAAGCACCATTTAAGAATAAGTACACAGCCAAACGCTAGGCATATGAAATCGAGATTACATCTTCGGATTGGTGAGCCAGTGGCAGGAGAACAATATTTGGCGTGTTTTGGGGGATTTGGCCACTGTATAGATTTGCCCTAAGTCTAGGCTCTGGTACCCAAGGTGGAGGGCACGCCAACTTCGAGGGGACCAGTGCACGCCATTTTTTGGGAACGAGACCACAAGGGTTCGAGGGCATGCCGGCTCTGAAGGCATTTCAATTTCTTAATGAGATCAAGAATACTCGTTTGTTCTTACGGGAGGCCATAAAACCCATTGACAAACAATAGACATAACATTTTCAAGAGATAAATTAAATCATTAAAATTATTTTCAGATATTTTGAAGTGAGCCGACGAGATGTGAGATCCGCGAAATTTTCTTTTCAATCAAAAATTGGCCAGTTCATGCTACCCCTATGTAAAATTAAACTTAGACGATGTCCCGACAATGTTTGCCGTGAGTTAGAAATTAAATCTATTTACAAAAAGGGAGAGCGATCAGCAATTGCTATATCTAATTTCAAAATATTTCTTAGCTTTATAAAAAAACGCGGTAAAACATGCCTTTGTTCCCAGACCCCCATTGACAACATACAAGCTGACACTGCAACGAGTGTCGGCTCGAAAACAAAACAAGCTCACATGACTTCGCCCATAACAATGGTTTCATTCATAAACTCAGATATTTTTGCTTTCGACTAAGGCTACCAATATTCTCAATATTACCATGAGTTTTATTTAAAAGCGGATTGTGCCAAATAGAACTGAAAATACTCAGTCGGACTCCATCCTAATTTCGAGTACAATAACAAAGGATTTTGTCGTTACATTCCGCAGTCTGTTTTAAAATGTTTAGCAACGGAAAATAACAAATATCAATGAGTCAAAGAAATCATATCATAAATATTTTGGTGCACAGATGCAAATAAAAAAGTATTTTATTCTTTTGTTTAAAAGCATGGGTGAATGATGAATTTGCTTTTCCAATTCTACGACAAGAATGGTGTCTTGAAATAAAAGCATTAAAAAAAAGGAAATAGACTTGAGGGCAAGTCTAGTCACCAACGTGGATTCCATGTAAAGTCCACGCCGGATATTTACGCCAAGACAACACGAGAACGATAAAAAAATCGTAACTCCACGCCGGATTTCTCCGGTGTAGGCTACATAGAATCCAGTCTGGTCTGGTCATATGCAAACGATTTTCAAGAAACGCAACCAAGAAAGAGTTACTTCGGTTCGGGGGCAAAAACGGAACAATGTATCACACTGAAAAAGCCTCCACGTAAAGGTACATAAAGTATTTACTCCCCTGCACAATGCTGCTGAAAGCTGTTACAGATTGGGGGAGCTTATTGTTATTAGAATAGAGAACGAATGGTTAATTAATACATTGTTTAAAATTCTCTTTCTTGCAAGTCTCGCTCTCTTAAGCGGAAAAAAGAGGAAAAAATGGTTCCAATTTTGCAATTTTGGTTTTTTTTGCGATCAAGAATTTTGTTTCTTTTTTTGCGATCAAGAGTGAGACTTGCAGCAAGTCCACCCTTTTTGCCACTCTTACATAGTAACCATGTTTACCGACGTTACTATGTAGTAAGTACAAGTAGTGCATGAGGAGAGGACTGAGAGGAAAGACGATTCCAAAAACAACTAGAACAAACAGGCAATCAACTGATGAAAATGCTCACCGATCAAGAACAAAATAAAGATCAAAAGCACCACGGCACATCGGCGTTGCGGCATTGTTTGTAGCTGTGGAAACGATTGGAAATCCGCCAAAAGTACAAACTGAAAGGGTTATGAAAAGCAACAAAGTTTTATACAACATGATGTGGAGCAAATCTTCTCTTTATTAACCTGCAGTCTCTTCTTCTCCCTCTATGCAATATGCAATTGATAAATTGAAATTTTGTTGAAACAGCGCCAATTCAACTCAAAATTCTTGAGAGAAATCGGACAAAACTAAGCTTTCGAAATCCTCAGACATGTGCAATAAAGTAATTCCCTATCTATTAAATTTTAATCGTGAAAAGTTCAATGTTTGTGTACGAGAAGAAGCTTGTTTACAATTCCACTTTTGGTCTGCGCTGGTTTTTCGTGAGCAATGATTTCTTCCAAGCTAAATATCCACAGAAATACGATCACAACACAGTGCTCATGCTTTGTAAAAAAAGATGAAACGCAATCCAAGTGCAATCCAAACAATAAAGCCAATGTCACATGATACCTTTTTTATTATATTTCAAATCATTCCATCATGGGCACGTGAGCCTCCTGGTTGGTTTTGCATCTATCCCGGAAATGTTTTTTTAATTAATTGAGAGTATCAACAGGGAAGTTATCCATGCGGCTCTTGGCTCTGAGAAAAAGCAACCGATAGCCCCAGTTGATCAAAACGGCAAAAAAAACCCAGCTTTGCCACTAATTGTACGGTTTCAGATCACGACCCCGCAAATCAGAATTTATTTTTAGCTAATCTTTACAATAATGTAATCTGTGTGCAGTGTATTAATTGTTAATGGTGACCCTCCATGGTGATTTTTCAAAAGAAGCCTTCGCGCTCAGTCAGTATAAATATTCAACTCAATGGCCTGAATGTTCTCGATTGAGCTCACACTATCAACTTCCAAAGTTCCACAGCTTTCAAAGAAAAATGTCCCCATTCAGCTGCTCTGCCAATAGAGTGCAGTTTAAAAATCGATTTATGTTCGACTGACACCAAATAAGCTTCGTAGAACTCTGTTTGCAAACGGTCCCAGGGGAGACAGTAACCATCTAACTCGGATAAGGGGGCGTGTCCGAGGAAATCTTGAGCTTAGCCAAAAATGTACTAGAATGAAAACGCAGACCCAAACCTATGATAGTATGGCGCATATTAGGAAGCAATTTTGCTGCATATAACATATTTTTATTAACATTTATATGCTATTTCTTAATATTTTACCTAAAAATATAGAATTTCAAATTGTTTAGAGATAAAGCTATATTTTTTAATGAAAACTGTTTCGGACCCAAAAATATGTCATCGAATCTGAAATCCCAGACACAGAAAATATGGGGCACGTTCCCCTATCCCAGTAAGGTGGTACTGCCCCCCCCCCCACCTCTGAGCAAGCGGTATAAATCAATTTATAGGTAAGGTGTTTAAAACTCGACGCTCGACTCTAGAGTAATCTCAACGTTGAAATAAACAACAAATCGTTTCTCCTTTTCAAATCTTTTCAGAGAAATTGTTTTCCTTCCCCAGAGCAACACAAAATCTTGCAATTTGCTGATTAACCCCAATCATTGTTTTCGATTAAAACCTTGAGGAAAAAGATTAACTTTCTAATTTTGGCAACCAAACATACATTCTTGTGAAGCAACAATGATGATGTTAAACCAAATTTTAGCTTCGCGTTCGTGAGGTGACGTACAATCTCGCGATGGTGGCTACACGTATTTTTTTTTATAAAAACCCGTTTATAAGAAACTTACTAGTGAAGGCTCTGCACGATTAAGAAGCTTTACTAGTACAGTGTTACAACTCTAAGAAATTTTGCAAATTTTTAAAGTTATTTCTTTTGTGTATCATCACACCAGTTTTATAGCTTACCACACCATATTTACGTAGTAAAACAAATTTTTTATAAGGTTATGCAATAGACAAAGTCATCCACTCTGTTCTTTCCTCGTAGCAAGTCTACATGCAGCCATACACCACCCCGAAAATTATTTTCTTTCCTAATTAAGAAACCATTAAGAAACTTTTACTAGCAAAACCCCAACAAATAAAGAAACTTTCTCTAGTTAGTTTCTTATAAAAACTTTCTCTAGTCTTGGTTTCTTATAAAAAAATACGTGTATTCTTGAATTATTTGTTTAAATACACACGCAAAGATATCTTATCGTGTCAGACGTGTATTTCTATAAAAAAAATATGATGACAGAGCTCCTGTATACACGTTTTTCTTTTCAAAACTGTTTTATGAAAAAAGTAGTGTCAGAGTTTTATATGAAACTCAGGACCAGAAAAAGACTTATGTTTTCTCCATCTGTGAAACTTGTTTGAAAAAAATGTTTTCTACATTTTACTGTCAGTCGTATTGCAACAAAAAATGCAAGCAATAAATAGGGCCCGAGCTTGGTTTCTCAAAAAAAAACCTGTAAATAAATGAATGCAGCATTTGTTATCAACTTGAAAATGAAAATAAATAATATTTATTCTCAAGATCTCAAAATCAATAAAAAGTGCATAGCTTTGCCACATACCGTACAGTGCTTCCTCGATTATCCGGCCATGTTGGGACGGCAATTTTAGAAATACGTGCGGATAATCCAAAATACCGGACAACCGAATTTTAGTAGGAAATCAGCGAAAAGACACGACCATAATATAAACAATGCAGGAGGATGGGATTATTTAATTTATGCGTCTTGTGTGTGGCGTATGTTTTTTGTGCGAAGACAAGCTAGGGTTTGAGGAATTTTAGAATAGACGAACGCACACTTTTGAAGATAAATATGGACGTAAATTAAACGGGTAAGCATGCGGATAATTGAATAAATTCCGGATAATCTCAATTTTTGAACGCAAACTCACGCTGGATAATTGAGTACCAGATACACGAGATGCGGATAATCGAGGAAGCACTGTATTTGATGGTGACAAGTTCGCGTGCTCGCAAACTCTCTCCCGCAAAACCACAGTAACGGTTGACCAGAGGCTGAGATTAATTTATTGTCTGTAACGTGTTTACTTGAAGCTAAAATCAAGATAAGTATTCCAAAAATTCTTAACGTTAGCGGAAATAAAAGCAATTCTGGTGAACCGACAGAAAAGAGGGGATAGTCAGGAGTCTGGGCAACGTATAAATACCCAGCGTATAAATATCCAGCCAATGAAATTGGGAAATCTTCCTTCTTGATCAAAGCATGTGATTGTTTCATGTGATCTTTCGAGCGGCTTTGCTCTGAGTTTTACATGAGGCGGGTTGGCTCGGTTAGGTGGGCTGGCTCGCCTTGGCGAGACGACTTTTGCAAGCGTTTACATGGGTGAAAATCCATCCCGCCTTGCCGGGTCAGCCTCGTATTTGAAATAGTAGCCTTTGTATTTTTCTCATTTTGCGCGAAATCCAAATTTAAACAAGATAAGGATCAAAATAAGATGGCGGCACAGAGTGCGAATCATAAAATTATATCTTTGTTGATCGCACAGTTGAGCGGTTTGTTTGCCATTTTGCTTCAACTTGAAGGGTTATTGATTTTTTTTATGGGCAATTTACCAGAAGAATGCTGGTGACAGGTTTGAAACATGATGCATTTGGCAAATTTAATGTGATAACTTTGTGAATCTGCGCGTTGGCCGTGCGGCGTCATTGAATTAAACTACTAGTTATTTTTAGGTTGGCTGCTCTTGCACCCCTTTATTATTATTCTCTTTGCCCTTTACAATGTTCCAGGCTTTTGGACCACAAATTTGAGTCTTCTCGTTACACATGAATGGTTTCCTCTCAGGTCCAGTTTAGACGTCGTATTTTGGTCGTGTCAATGCAATTACTTTTCCCGAAAACAAATCTCCAAACAATAAACTTTTGCAGAACATTTCTGACAAAGTGCTGACTATCTCGAAAATTCCGACAACAGGGTGGGCAAATTGCCCACCATGCCCCCGGCCACTGCACCCCTGTTTGCCAAATTCAGACTGCAGTTCACAGTTGCTCAAAATTCTTACGTTAAATCCAAAAATTAAATATTCTAGTGAGAATTTTCACCTAGGATATTCCTTCGGAGGGTTTCAATCCGAAGGAAACAAAATCCAAAAATCAAAGAGTCCGCAAATAATCTCGCTTCAAGCCAAGACTTATTTTTAAACATGGACCGATTTGGTAAGTATTATCACACCCCCCCTCCAAATGTGCGCCCCTGGTTAAAAGAGGTAAGCAGCTTCTCGCGGCTTTGAGAAAAGTAAATTGCTTGTTGAAAAACAGCCGTTCGCTAGACAGACACTTATCATTGCAGTTATACTACAGACAATGGTTGAAAAACATGCTCACGAGAAATTCTCACGGAAATTATGTAATCTCAGTGCGCAGAGAGCAGGCGAACCACTGGGCAAGATTGTGGATTGATTCTCAACAAGCAAAGAAAGCTTTCACTAAAGAAGGTTAAAGGAAACCACTATTGGAGGCAATCTTGCGGCAGCCAAGATTTTGGAATTTTTCAAAACAGGAAACGACCAACTGTTTGAAGAAAAAAGTTCTTGCTCCAAAATATCTATATAACGCATTTGTGTGCAGATGTTTAGACGGTGGCTAGGGTCCAGATTTCTGGATGGAGTGTACAAAATTCCCAACTTTTCCGTTGCAACTTTAACAAAGACCCGACCCCCAACCCACAACCCATGATCCCTGGACGGAGGCGTATCAAATGCTCATCAAATGCAATTTAGGGAATTTTGGAACAATCCCCACCTAGAAGATTCAGAACTGTCGTGGTGGATGGATTAAGGCCTTTATTCTATATTGAGAGGAAGCACATTTAATACAAAAGAACCCTTGAAAATCAAGCGCGTAATTAAAACTATACGTAAAACAACAAAGGAAGACCACTTGTTAAGTTATCTGACTACTAGTTAAATTAACGTGCTGAAATGAGCGATCTATGAATGAGTGAATGAATGAAATTTCATAAAAACAAAATTCTCGGAAGTTTATTCCCGCAAATTATGTTGTTTTGGCTAAAACGCGAAAGTTTATTCTGCGTTCTTTTCGAGTCATCATTTTCTCATCATCTTATTTTAATTCGAATTTTATATAGCTTCTAAATTTTTACAAAAAGAAGCTAATTTACTTCGAATGTATTTACAGTTATTTCTATTTCTAATCTAATATAAAACTAAATATACATGATTTTTTTTTAATTTTTTTTTTCGCTAAAGTTTCTTCCCGTAAAGTAGTGCAAGAAAATCTTTGTTTCCATTAAGGTTCTACACTCATTTATAAGTCCATAGGTGTCAGTGAAATAAACCTTTCGGTGACAATATTAATTATGGTTTAAGCCTCTTTGGAGATTAATATTGAATATTGAAAATTGCCGATTGAGGACCATATCTCAGAAAATGCGCACCAAGATATTAAATTTTTTATCGATTATTTGAGTTTTTTCAATTTTTTATTTTAAAGCTATATTTCTAATATAGAATTCTGCTTTTTTGTTTTAAATCTCTCGCCATGAAGTTGTTTGTTGAATATTTTTTTTTAATCAGATCGCAACTTGCCATCCTGACACTATAATATGATCATTCTTCAAGCTATGAAGGGTACATTAAATGGACTGTTAGAAAAGCATTTCCGAGAGAAAAATGAGTCTGGCACATTTTCAAAATTTTTCGGGTGTAGGGATATGGTCAATACGTCACGGGTATTGCCAATACGTCACCAAATCTGAGTTAGGTATAAGCAGCTTGCTTCAGGGCATTTTGTTGGCACAAAATTTTAATATTGACCTGATAAATCCAAACGGCATGTCAAGGTAATTAATGTGCTTTAATGTACATAAATTACATAAATTAATAATGCACATAAATTAAAAATGTACATAAATTAAAAAGTCCCCAACGATAGAAGAAAGCAAATTATTAATGTATAGATGCAGTGGCAATGTCCTTCGCTCGCAACTGAAGTAAGTTGACAACGAGGCTACAGGCGAGTAGCAGCAGGTACATAAATTGCAAACTAGATATTGGGTAAAATATAAGAAGAAGTTTTATGTAAACCTCTTGCGTATTCTGTTTAGAATAAACCCAACAGTACGGAAGTATGACAGTTTCACGGCTCTGAACCGGAGAAAGGTTGTCGGAAGGTTAATTTCCTTTCGTTAATTTTAGAAAGAAGACAATATATTTCTTTGAAGCTTTGCTTTAAAATTTAAAAAAGCATAGAATATGAAATAAAAATTAAAGAAAGTTTAAAATATAAAAATCTAACAAATGTAAAATCGAGGTTTTCAGTTAAGAAAAGGCTGCTACAACGTGGCCTTGGTTGGGTAACTGGCAAAAAGGCGCTGCGCTTGCCGCCATTTCTCTTATATCGATGAGGTCAGTTGTATCAGCTCAAAAGGAAATGGCGGCAAGCTCTGTGCACAATATTAGGCCAATCAAAGATATGATTTACCAGCCAGCAAAAGGCAACATTTGAAAATTGCTTCACCCAAAGCTACAATAACCAGATTTGGCTGGATTCACTATTAAATGCAGGATTTCTGAGAAAACTCGACTCTTTCGAACCATCGGAAAATATTTTAAATCTTAAACAATGACTTACATCCATTATTTAAAAATTTAGAATGTAGTAAAACATACTGATATAACTACGTCATATAAAAATATTTCAAATATATATATATATATATAACTGACAAAGACTCCCAAAACAAAACTACATTCAAATCTCAATATGTGGAAGACTGTAAAAATGTTTTTTAAAAACCTTGGTCAAACAAGAAACATATGTTATACAAACATTTGAGATTTTCTTGATTTGATGTTTATCTGGTTCATTATGTCGCAAATCTTTGCTTATTCTGCTGCATAAATGTTTTGGTTGATGTTTTTGAAAAAGTTTAAAAATATTTCCTGCTCTTCACGAGCAAAAAATTGTCAAGCAAATAATAGCCAAGTGGTGCCAAATGTCAAGTGACACCGTGCAGTGATAAACAGTAAAAATGTGCAATGAAAAAGCAGCGTAAACGTTTCTCGTCATGGACCGTTTTTAGAGGGCGTGGTCACGTGTTAAGCCAATCTAAAGGGCATGGTATGCAAAATTCCTCAGGAGAGTACCCGGGACTTCTTTATAACTTTCCCTTTCAACAGAAATGTGCAGTGATGGAAATTTCTTAAAATTTGGTACTGCACGCTCTTGTCTCACATTAAACATGAAGATTGATAGTGTTCTTGTTTCTCGCAACATTAAAAAGAGTTACAATGAACAGATATGAACGAAGACATTCAGGTCAATCTAAAAAGATAGTTTTTACAAAAACTTTAAAAAAGAAGCGTGAAATTCGTATTATTTTAGCTACCTAAAACGGTCTATGACGAGTTCGAACAATGCCGCGAGGTGTTGATGCTATTCAATTTGATTAGGAAGGAGAAAACAGATGTGATCAGCCAATCAAAGGTTTGAGGCATTTGCTTGTATTGCAACGTTTCCACGATTGACCATGACACTGGTGCAACTCACTAATATATAAATCGCATATTCTTCTCGCGGTTTGACGGTATATACATGCACTGTAAAAATCTATGTTACAAGAAAAATAAAGAACCGCCAAACCTGAATATGTATAACGCATTCAAACTTTCACGTGCTGGTTCCTTTTAATTGATTTGAGAATTTGATCAGTCTGTTCCAGCTTGGTTTCCATGCTCCGGAGCCATGACCTAAAAGTAAAAAAACACTTAAACAAATACACCAGTGCAGTATGGAAATAACGCGGAGAAAAACGTGCTTTGTCGAGAACTTCATAAAATTATATATAATAAAGCATATTTATATATACATATAACACTACACAAATATGACAACACAAAATAAAAAAGGTCTTAAAATTCTGATAAAATTTGAATTTTTTTTGTTCTTCCTACACGAGTCGTGCTTATCTGTCTTCTTTAACATCTCTTGATATCATTACGGCCGATTGGGTCTCATAATCAAACACACTCAAAACCTCGACTGAAGATTTCTGCCTCGAATTGGTGTTTTTTCAAGAATTACCTTAAAGGGGCAGCATGCTTTGGGTATGTTGAACTTATGAATTTCATGAATTTATGACAAAAAATATCATTGAAAAATACAGTGAAAATTTAAATTCAAATTTCCAATAAAAAGCTTGATGATATGTATAAACATGCCTGTGGATGCATAGTCCATTGGAAAACATACCTCGTGTCCTCAGCGGAGTATGCATTGGTTTTGCCAGGAGTCTTTTCCACTGTCTGTCGGTCTGCTTGTTCAAAAGATCTTTGATTTGGAGATACCTGATTGGCCGGTCCACTTTTTCTCAATGGTGATTCATTGGATCTTACCACCACGACATTAGGAACTGTCTCATTTGGAAGAGCAGCGTATCCCGAAGAACTTGTCGGAAAAGCAACGTAAGAATCAAGACTCTCTGTGTCCGATGCAGGAACGGTGTCTACTTCATGAGGAGAACTAGTCGAAAGAGCTTGGCCAATAACATCTCCATTTCCTGGTTTTGCCAGCACAACAGAATCAGACATGTGTTGACCATCATCAGTGCAGTAGTTATCCATGCTTCGTGGTGTTTCAAAGGATTGAACAGTGTCTGGAATGGTTGAGTAAATCGAAGAAGTATATCCAAAATCAATCAACAATTCTTCGTCTCTTCTTCGGTGTTTCTTTAAATTTGAATTCTTGGGATCGATTTTCTTCTGTTGAACAATTTTCAACATTTTATGCAATCGCTCATTTTCGTATTTCATAGAATTGTATTTATCTTCGACTAACGATTTCTCTTTTCGAACTGAGTTCAACGACGACTCAAGCTTTTTCAATTCTTGCAGCATCGCCCCAACATTTTGTAAGTCTGAATTCACCTTCGAATTTAAATCCCGCGTTATTGAACTTTTTTCTTCGTTCAATATCATAATCTTTTCCAAATGCCCATCATTCTGCTTCTGTAAATCACATATTTCTGAATTTAAAACAGTCTTTTCGTTTCTTAATTTACTCTCGCGTACTCTTGACTCTTGTAATTCTTCTAATATCTTGCTTTTTTCATGGCGTATTTCCACCACAAAATCATTCGCTTTTCGTTCCTTGGTTTCAAGATGTTTGATAATTGTCTGATCTGCCTCGTTCGCAATTTTAAGAGTCTCGATCTCCTGTTGCATCTCCGTGATCTTATTCCTCAGAGACACTGAATTCGCATTCATTTTCTCAACATCCTTGAGAACGTCTTCCTTTTGGCCATCTTTCTCATTCAAAAGTTTTTTGTATTTAATGTCGCGCATCTTTAATTCGTTTTCAATCTTCATTCTGTCTTCTTTAAAATGAGTAAGTTCTGATTTCAATGCAGAAATATCTTCATCGTATTCTAAAACAACACGTTTTGATTCACCCTCCCTTGAAGTCATCTCGTTCCGAAACATTTCTAAATCTTCCATTAACTTCGCATTCTCGTTTGTTTTCTTTTCAATTCTTCCCTCAAGCGATGACACATATCCTTCTAACCCTTTTGCTTGCCTCTGTAGCAATTCAATTTCAAGCTTACAGCTTTTGGTATTATTTGCATCATCTAATAAATAAACATTTTCTCTTTTCAAATTTTCAATTTCTAAATTCAAATCCGTCAAAATTTGATCCTGCGACTCAACAAAACTTGTTTCTTCGTGTTTAACAATATTAGCTATGACGTCAACCCATTGGTCATAAGCAAATGAAGGTATTTTCTCAATAGACAATCCATCAAATTTTTCTTCCATCTTCATTTTAATTTCCTTTACCGTATCCAACCTGGCAGTTTCTAACTCCAAAGATTTCATTAAAGAAATTACTTCTAAATCTGCTAAGCAGTTCGATAATTCGTCTGGCAGTAAACTTTCTTCATTGTCATCATTCGTTTTGGTATCATATTCAAACTGTTTAAATTTCTTTTTATACCGGTCATTTAACTTTTTACCACGAAAATCGTTGTTAGTTTCGTCAGGAGCAACACAACTATAACCGTCCAAGATAAATCTGTCTACTGGTGGTCGGTCTATTGAACTCGGAATAACATCTGTAAGAAGATCATCACAAATTTCATTTTGAACAGTTTTGGTTTTCGATTCATTTGAAAAGTCGTTTCGGTCAATTTCAACAAAACGATTGTCCGTACATGGCGCCAATTCAAGATCATTTTCCGTGCTGTCACGAATACCTTGATCACAAGCCTTGATTTCTGTAATATTTTGTTCATTCTGGATATTTATTTCATCTTCAACAGATTCAATATTGTCACTGCAAGCATCTTGCTCCGTCAACAGTTCATCTTCTCCAAAAAAGTCTTCATCAGTTCTTTCAAATTTTATGTCCCCCTCCAAAGCATCACTTCTCTCAATAATTGCACGCAAATCAGTTGCGGAGCCAATACTGGTCTGTAGAAGATCCTCGTCCATATCATCATCAACGCCAGAGTTTGAATTACTGATCTTTCTTTGTCCACGCGAGACTGTAGACCCCCATGTAATAGTCGGACCAAAATCAGATTTGTGGACAAATGACAAGGTATCAGAAAACTCAGTTTGTAACATTTCATCTATTGTACGTTGTTCTGACCAACTGGTCAACAGACTACAATTTGCATTATCAACGGAACCAAGTGTATCATTTAAATCTTCAGGATCGTCGGTAAACATTAAATTGTTTTCTTCATCAACGGAATTGATGAGCCCTCTCTTCGCAGCAAAGATAGCTCCAATTTCTGAAGCCTCATGTTCATGTTCTGATGTTTCATGTTCAGGAATTGATTGATTTTCGCCATTCGAAAACGATCCATCTGAAGAAACTTTCTCACTGGTTTTGGAATATCTATCCACGGAACCTTCATCACTGCTTCTGGAATACAACACCCCACGATCTTCATTTAAATTATCATCAGTTTGAAAACAATTCATCTCTTGTTCACCTAAACTTTCCAAGTCGTTCTCTGATTCAACATTTAATATATCACTTTGATGAGAGTCGGTCCCTATATCATTTTGATGGGAGTCGGTCCCTGTATTCGGTAATTCGGTCCCTGTGTCTGGTAAGCCATTTTCATGTTCAGAGATGTTTCCGGAATCTGTCTCGACTATTTTTTTATCAGACGTTTCATATATAAGTTCCGGTGTTTCTGATCTTGAAGAGCCAATGATCGACAAAGCTGGGGATACGTCTGATGGGGTGGGGGCTTGTATAACAACCAATGGGATGCCTGTAAATTAATATTAAAATTTAAATAGTTTTTTTGAATTCCAAATGCGTAAAGATTTCAAATGCGCAAAGATTTCAAATGCTCAAAGATTTCAAATGCGCAAAGATTCAATTTGAAGTAGAAACGCTGTTGCAAATGTTCCTGAAAGAGATATTGAGCATGTCACAAAATTCATATCTGGTATAAGCATGAAGCAAGATTATACACTGTCAAGGAGCCATTATGGCTGGCTGTAAGTGTTGTTGTTGATCTATTGTTAAAAATTATGAAAAGTTGAACAGTTAAACCGACAACTCAATTTTGCATGTAATATAAACCAAATTAGATCAAATAAGCAAAGTCGACCAATAACAAAATAGATCTTTTAGCTTCATAATCTATACAAAAAGTTGATAAACAATAAATGCAATAGGCGGGTCAAATCATGCGGTTCCCACAATCCTTGATAAAAGTGATTAAAATGATGTAGGGAAAATTCCAAAAATATACCGGGTGTCCCAAAAAAAAAAGCTACACGTTTTCAAAACTGCCGAGGAGGAGCATAACTTTTGATTATTTGGATTTTCCTTGGGTGTTATAGAAGAGGCTTCAACTTTGATACCTTTGATACCTTCATACAAATTCATTCAAAAAAGAAAAACAGATCTCCTGCACTTCCTATCCATATTCATACAAATTCATGATTAATAATCAAACCAAACAGAGAACAAGAGCTGTTAAAAAATAAGTAGTTTGATACCTTGTTTCACAAAATTGACCCAATAATCGATGAGTTACTCCGAACCACCGAACCAAAGTGCAAATTTAGTGTTTCTGCAAACCAGAGGTTTTGATAATGATACTAAACCTCAATATTATGTGACTAGATGAATTTCTTGATTTGTTTTGTTAACTTTCAGCATAATTTCTCTAAAGCCAACATTAGTATGTAAAATTCTGAATCAACCATCGTAAAAGAAATTATATTTATTCAATAATCAAAATATTCAACAAAACTGCTTTGGAGTCATGTCAAATGTTTTTATAAGATATCCTCCATCTCAAGTCAGAGAATGAACTTTTTCTTTGTTTTCTTTGTGCCATTACCTTCAAACAGCCATTAAATTTCAACGTTTCATTATGTTTCCCATTTATGCATCAATAATTTTCAAGTGTTAATTTTAAATTTATTTTCAAATGAAATCATTTCTAAGTTTTTGCTTTGCAAAAAAAATTTCCAGATATAAAAAAACATGGAAAAAAATAACCCAAAAGAACTAATCAAAACTGACAACTTTATTGAACTGTTTCTAAATCAATAAATAAAATTGTTACTGCTGCACAAAATCTCTTTCCTGGGATTCTCTGCTACATAAATAAATAACAGCTCCAAAATGGAGAAATCGAATCCCGTATTGTTATTATAGGTGGAGAAAACCAACTTAAATGAAGAATCTCGGAAATGAATAAAAACTTTCGTGTGTGTTTACGCCCTTAAAACATAAAGTTTGAATAAAAAACATAAAAATTACACTTTATGGTGATTTGAAAACTAACAGTTGATACCTTGTTCTCTTTCAAAAATCTTCTCGTACGTGGATTGCTGTTTAACAATACATCCATTCAGCTGCGTGTCAAACGTGCCAAACGTGTCAAATTCTGTTTTGTAATCGTCTTTGTTTTCCTCGTTCTCTTCTTCAAATAATTTTTGATTGGCGTCAGCAGATACTTTGAGATTTTGGAAATATCTTTCAGGGGAAAATTTTCCCTCTGCATCATCAGCATCGTCTCGTTCATCAAATTGAAGCATAAAACCCCCGCTTCTTGACGATTGATAAAATCCGTGCAGATCTGCTTTCCACGCCATTGTGTCACTGGAATTTTGGTCTGGTTTGGTGGGTGACTCCTCGTTAGTCTAAGCACAAAAACAAACAGCAATGTTTATTACATAATGAGTACAATAGATCCAAATTATCAAGAAAATAAACATTTACAATATTGGGGGCTAGAGCCCCCCTAAGAACAATAGTTATACATCCCTGACAAAACAGTAATATCAAAATATTTGCAAAACAACACAGGCTTAATCACAGAACGAAATAAAACCAAAATATCCATACTTTGTTCGTATCAACAAATGCTCTAACTGACGCTAAAATTAAGCTGCAATCGTTCAAGGTGTGTTTACATTAGAATTAATTCTCGGATTAAACAAAGCCAGCAACAAAATAAATTAATCTATTCACATTATTTCATGCGCGCTGGTTTATCCAAACTTCGTAAAAGTCAATGTCAGACCCTTCTTCGTAAATTCATCCTCTTTTGAGAACATAATGTCAGTCAAACAAACTACAAATGATCGTATTTCAAGTGCACAAATAAAAAGAACAGGTGATTCAACCATATGATAATACAATCAGTATGGAAACAAACAACAGGTAAAAAACATCCAAAACAATTTCTAGGTAATGGTTTTAATGTCTGAAAATGGTCTTTAGTTACATTATTTAAATGTACAGCAAGGCCCAGCATTTAAGAAAGATATCTTTTTCAGATTTAGCCCTATTGTTTCATATATATTCTGTTGTTTTTCTAAGAATACGAAACTAGAAGTTTCTTATCGGTAATTTCTTAAATGAAAGGCCCTACTGTATTCTAGATTATCAGTATGGCGAAAAGTTGAATTCCCATAAGTAAGTTCTATAAAGTCCACACGATTAATAAATAACAAAATTTCACATTACTGCTAATCATAAAAATTAATTTTTTGGCAATCATTAAAACACCATATTAATTTTCAGAGACCATTATCATTTATTCACTGGAAAGAAAAACTAAATTTCATTCAGGGGCATGAACAATTAGAGTATAACTTACCTCTCGATATTAGACAAAGAACGACCCAAATTTTTGTCAAATAATCCTTCTAGGCATCAAACATCCATTTCACAGCACATCAAATGAATACTAACATTTGCCTAAGCAAAACATAGGGCTCACAAAATCTAAGGTTAGTTGCCACGCAACACTTTTAATAGCCAGAAATTCGATCAGAACGCTAGTTTTTAAGTTAGTTAACAGAGGCAAAAGGTTTTCAATGTTTCTACAGGTGGTGCTTTGTAAAAGGCACAAAGAAAAGCGAAACAACTGACATTAAACTTCTATCTTTTTTAATTCGAGCTGGTGATGTATAAAAAACGCAATGCCAAAAATCTTCCAGAACTAATTTCGAATGATTTAAACCTTCTTTTCAATCGTAATTTTAAGTATCGACCATTCACGCTGCCCTTAGAAGCTTTCAAAGCACTTTATGGAATTTTCTATCCTGCTCTAAAAAATATTTTAAAGACAACTAATAAATGTTACACGCGGCATCAACCGCACAGAGAAATACCTGGTTCTTAGTTTTATGAGAAATTACAAATTTTTTCTTCAAATGCTACTCCAGTCTGAGGCTGGCGTTTCTCATTATTTCAGCCTCAAATGTTTCAAATTTTTTCTCTTAATTTTCCTCAGCAGTTTTATTACGTAGACAAGCTTAGGCAAGTGCAACCCGGGGGGGGGGGGTGGCAGATTTAAATAGTAAGAATGTGCGACCGGAATGGGTGCCTTTTTTCCTTCATTTTACCCACGAATGGGTACATTTTATGAGAACTTTTACCCGAGAATGGGTGTATTTCTAATATATTTACCTGAGAATGGATTCATTGTTTGAAATTCCACCTTACTGTTCATAAGTTAACCTATTTTTATTACCTATGGATGGGTTAAAAAAAACACAATTATCCATGAATGGGTCAAGAAAAGGTCCACACACCCCTACCCACCTGAGGTCCCGTGGGGGGGGGGGGGGGGGGGGGGGGGGGGGGGGGGGGGGGGGGGGGGG
>JAYJMH010011116.1:0-48687 GCA_036873815.1 Phacellophora camtschatica | reverse complement strand
GAAACTGTTCCAAAACTAATTTTATAAAGGAAATATTAGGGGTGAAAGGTGATGATTCATGTGTGCGGTTTATCGCTCACATTATCAGTTTCATGCGTGTGCCAATGCATGCCCATGCAATTGCACGCATTAAATGACAGAGGCTGTTGTACTGTTTGTTTCTAAATATGCTATTCAAAAGCAAGGTACACATGAAATATATTACCATTAGACAGTGCAGTCTGCAGTTCAGTTCCAGATATTGCTCCACTTCTATCTTTATCAACCCTGTTGAAAAATCAAAGAAATGCTTCTGTTAGGAAAAGTCAACTAAATCAGATAGTCATTGTCAACAAAAGTCAGTGATAGTCATTGTACTGTGCTTCCTCAATTAAATAACCACCTCAAGGATGCTATTTTCTTAACAAACATACCCTTTAAATAAGCCCACAACTCCTGTGGCACAGGAGCAGAGAGATCAAAAGGAATGTGGGAAACAATTAGCAAAAACAGACAAGACTATTTTGCAGAAATAACAGACTCACACATTGAGGAAGCATCACTGGATTTGATTATCTTAGAATCAGACACCAAGAGGACAATATGAGATTGATTTACAGTAGACTGAAGGTTCAAGCTCTGTGTGGTATGCTAAAATTAGAATATGTTAAACTACTTGTCTTCAATAATATAAAATTAATTCATAAACAAATATCTTGGTGCTACATGGTATTATAATTGTAATTGACATGAGTCATAATATTATTATAATTGACTTGAATCATCATGTTATTAACAAGAAAATTACTCATTGGTATTGAATTTGTTTTTATTCAATGATTCATTTAAAATTAATGCTTGATCATTAAATTTGAAATAAGAGCCCTTTCAAGGATGTTTTCTAATAACCACTTCCCCTAAATAATCGCCCCCTCAAAATCTGTCTGTTCTCATATTTCTATCAGCTCACGTTTTTATAAATTTGAAAACAGACACAGGATAGGCTAAATGACAAATATTTCCTTTTTGAAACTTGGCAAATTTTTTAAATCTAACAAATGCAACCAACTTTTAAAAATAGTTCACATTATCAATGAAACTTTAGGGCTATTATGGTGACAATAATTTTCTGCACATTTTTCCATCTGCAAGAAGCGCTATCCTTTTTAAACAGAACACAAAACTTGACAGGGCTTTCTTCAATTATAATCTGCAGTCAAATATACTGGCATTTAGCCTAAATTATTAAGTTAATGACCAACTTCAAATCACCATCAACAATGGACCAAAAACATCACACAGTCAGAAGTCTTTCAATTCAAAGATTTAGAAAATTCAACATCTGCTGTTGAACATTTTAATTATATATCAAGTGTCAACTGAAAGATTCTCCATCCATTTACCTTACAATTAGTAATCTGTCTTAAACAGTTGCTACCTCCAAACAAATTTTCCTGTCACAAAGATTCAAAAAGGCAGATGGAAAACACATAATTGTTTTCATAAAAAAACAAAGAACACACATTAAACATGTACATCAAATTGTACAGCAGCTTATACTAATTTCTCCAAATATGTAGACCAGGTGTCCCAAAAAAATGTGCTGCTGTTTCATTACAAATATCAAGAAAAGTACAACAGTAAGCAATCCAAGCCTAACATAATTACAATATAGAAAGATTAACTTGCTGCAAGTTTGCTGCAAATTTCCCCTAAATCAAATATATATTCACATATTCACTATCAATTACATATTCACTAAGATATGAGAGTTGAAAGCTCAAAATTATGTCAAAGCAAAAACCAGAGAACTCTGTATATGTTTTGCTGTGCTAAAATAGGTATTTGCCATAACATAACATAACATAACAAATGCTGTATTGTAGGCTAGAAGCCTGTTACGGATCACTACAATTATAATTTTGTTTGTTGTTATGTAGGAGATGCTCCTGAACAATAAGCAAGTTGAAATGCTCATGAACATGTTTATGTCATGCTTTTGAGGAGTAGCTTCTAAAATAGGGAAAAACATTGTTTCCAAAGAAAAGTTAAATTGTTTTAAAAGCTAATCTCCAAACACATGACATAAAATGTTCATGACAAGTCCCTGCTTTGTCATAATAAAGCTGTGTTTTCGTGCAGAGGCCTTCGGTTATCACTTTGCCACAATTTCAAGCTTTCAACTTTTTAATGTTGGTGAATGTACAATCGATTTTTGAGAAATTTGCAGTAAAATTGAAGTTAATATTTTGGTTATCAGCCCCAGCAAGACTAAGCTTTGCTTTTCTAGGATCAAATAGTTTGCAAAATTTTCTAACATTGTAATTTTTGCATATGAATAAAACTGAATTGAATTCTAATTTGGAAATATGTACTGCCTTGAATGCTGACTGTTCTACTTTTGTCAATATTTCAAATAAAACAGTGACACTTGTGGTTTTCTGGGCCAAGGGATTGCCGGTTTTCTTCAGCCTTTTTCTTGCTGGGAATGCAGTTTTTTGCCGCTAAGGTAAGCTAATGAGAAAATGCTATCGATGTAATCATGTGCTATTGGCATTCATAACCCTATAGACCAGGCTGGAAAACTTGCTCCCACTTGCAACTATTATACTTGCACCTTTTCAGTCCAAGTTAATTTCGAACTGTTGGTTTGTTGTGTTATACATACACACAAATTCATGCATGTTTATTTTTTCCAATATTTCCAACATGGATTAGTTACAGAGAGAGCTCTGATAAAATTTCTTTCTCTGTTCTAAAGCTGGTTTAAGAATCTGAACTGAAACATGATGACCAGATTGCATTCAGTGTCACAAACTTTTCCAGTCTGCAGTCTGCTTGATGGGATGACAAAAAAAGGACACACAATCCTGCCAATAATAACTAACCATTTGTTCTAAACCCTCTAATTCTAAATGAAAATTGTCATGTTGTTCATCTTCTTTTTATCTAGTCTAGATAACACCGTCTATAGTATACATAACACTAGACAAGGCAAAAACGTTCCATCATTATTCATTCATATATATGATTTAGCAGCAGACAGAGAAATAAACTGAAATGAAAATTTCGAAACTGACAACACAGACTGATGGCCTATCTGTTGGAAAAATTAATTTCACTGGTCTGATGATGCAAATAGCATATACCATGTTATTTGATGCACTGGTGCGATGTGCGGTGTGTGTGGTGGCGTATGATGTGATGAGTATTTAGATAGTGGTGGCCGTAAAACGTGGCTGGCCTGGCGAGCCAGAAAAAAGAGATTAAAACATAATTTTAAAACATACTTGCAGAAAATGTTCCAAAGGAAAGTTTGATCTGCCTGTTGCTGCGCTTGTGGTTGTCCATATTGCTGACCTGGATGCCGATAAGCCATAGCAAAAATTATCTTTCTAGCTTTTTGGGCGTCTGTCGTCAAGTGAAGTCTTCAGTGCAACTTTGACATCGATGCCTCGTTATGGTGAATAAATTCACATGACTAAACTATCGGCTCGATGTATTTTAATGAAATTTATCTTCCGACAAGGGCTGCAGGAATCACATGCATGAAGACAACTTTTCTTCAAAAGAAGCCGGCTTGTTTCTCCTGAGCCGTATATTATAAATTAAGTTGCAGAAGAAAGATCAACTAAAAGAGGCAACTGTCTCATTGATCAAGATTTCTTTTCGGTTTTGTTTATGCTCAGAATAACTTACCAAGATACTAAGGACGCCTGAAAGAAATCCATTTTGAGGGCAAACAATAGGTCCGTCGCAATAGAAAAATAAGGGAATTGTCATGATTTTTGTAGGGAAAAATGGGGGCAGCTGTTTCTGATTTCCTCAGAAGAAATATAAGCACTTGCCCACGTAAAGTTAAACCAACTGGTTACAAATCTCCAATTAGACCAACGATGTTGGGATCCACACAGCTAGCCAGCGCAAGCCCCATCGAAATGACAAATGACCTAGGGTGTGGAGTGAGGAAGCTAGACGAAAGCAGGCAAAAACAGCTCAAGATTTGTCCAATTTTTTTGACGTAACAAATTTCGACTCGAAAGCCTAATTTTGAGCTATGCTTTTTGAAATTTTGTAATTTAAATAAAAATGTATTTTAAAGAGTTTAATGCGGCAAATTATATTTTTGTATCACATTTATAAAATTTGTAACCATGACTTGATGGGAACTTGCAATAACGTGATTTATTGACTTCTCATAACATCTTATACTATGCATCAAAACCAGGTCGCTTTAGACCGGCAAAATTAGGTTGCTTTTTAATGTGCTGGTAAAATGTTTGACAGTGCTGCAAGTACAAGTAATTAAGCCATTGCTGTACATGGTGATGTAAAAATGAGCTTGATTGGTAACACACGCGAATTTCGGTGATTTTTCAAACATGTAAAATTTTTTTGGATCATCCAGTATATCGTTGGAGAAAATTTGAACATTTCTTTCATCAATGTTGGATTTATATTTGTGACAGTTTTCAAGATGACCTGGCCCGTCATAATTTTTGAACTAAGAACAAAAATGCGCCTGAAATTATTAAACCAACTAATTGGTAAAGAAATAGAAGCATAAAATAAGTATTTTTTGCTGAATAATATTTTTATTAAGCATAAGAATTTGAAAGTTAATGAATTCCCCAAAAACAAGCTTGCATCATGCAGCAGAAATTAACAAAATTAGGTATCATGTCATATATAGTCGACGTTGTCTCGTATATTTTCAAAGTGAGAATGTCACGTCCTTGGAATCAGCCTGTTGCTACTGCACTGCACGGATGCTTTGCTGTACACCACACCAGAACAAATTCCATATGCTGCAATCGGGTAAGCAACGTTTGCATAGCAGAAGTGTTGACTTTGTTGGTAAGCAAAGCCTCCGCAAATAACATACGATGCGGTGGCGTAAACATTGCTCTTCCAGCAGAAATAACTTCTTTTGTCGTACACTGTATGGCCACAAATAGCATATAAGCTGTGAAGAAGGATTGCTTTGTTATAGCAGAACTGCGTTGCGTAATGGTATAGTTTGCCTTTGCACAGGCCATATCTGAGTGTGTCGTACACGTTGTTGCTGTAGCAGATATGAAGGGTCTTCTGGTAAATGTTGGTACCGCATACGTCATGAGTTGCGTGAGCATATGGGCGTCCTTTCCAGCAGAAGTATGCTACCTTTTTGTATAATCCAAGCCCACAAACCATGTCTGTATACAGGTCGTATGCCGTTGTGCCAAGACAACCATGTGTGCTCTTCAGGTATACTCTGCTGCCACATTTTTGGTACAACTTGCTATCGTAGATGACATTGGCATGGCAGAAATGAGTGCTTTGGACAAAAACGTGGTTGGCGCAAGTAGCATGGGTCGCAAAGGGGTACGGTCTATTTTGCCAGCAAAAATGTGTACGCCAGTTGTAGAGACCCAAGCGGCAGACTTTGTAGGTATTTCTGGGATACAGAGAACCTTTGAAACAGAAATGAGTTTCAACGGTGTAAACAGTGTTGGTGCAGACTGCCTGTTTTCGAAGATCGTAGAGATTTTCGCGGAAGCAAAATTGTTGCAGCTTTGAGAATACCATTTGCCCGCAAACAGACATCACAGAAAGTACATTTACAGTCCCATGAAAGCAGAAATGAGTGGCTTTTGCGTACAACTTCCCACCATGAACGAGAGAACCGCAGATTGCATACGTTGAACGTGGATAGGCCTTCCCGAGGTGACATATATTGTCGTTTTTGTTTATGACTTTCCCACCGCAAATAAAAAAGTTGGCCGCGTCATGTTGGATGTCTCTGAAGCAAAAAGTGCTTATTTTATCGTAGACAGATGCCCCACAAATTCCATACTTGCTCACTGCATAGAGATGTCCTTTGAAGCAAAAAGATGACCGGGCATCGTATGCTTGGTATCTAGAGAAACATAATGTAATAAGTTTTCAAAATGTTTGCAAACAAAAAAATACCTTAAAGAATTAAGTAAAAATACTGAAAAGATAAAACGAGCAAATTTTTCAAACAACACACATAAATAAACTTACAAACAACATTTTCCGTAGTTTAATTTTGAATGCAGCTTTCCAGAGCAACACATGTGACTTGCTGGGTTATATTGAGTAGTTCCGCCTAAAATAAAAAAATATTTTCAATTTCAATTTATCATTATGCATAGAATTAAATTTTCTGGTTTAGCTGTATAAATAATGAAAATTAAACATTTTAGGAATCGAACTTTACTTACAGAAAAAGTCATTGAAGTATGCAGAGCATATTTGAGTTGTGACTGCCAATAGCAAAATTACACAGATAGACAGCGAATGTGCCATGCTAAATTGAAAAAATTGTTGCGTGTTAACAAATTAGTTATTTAAGATTCTGAAAATTAAAAAAAAATCAACTCAGGAAGTTGTCGAATGCAAAAAATATTTCAAAAAAATATAAACAAAGGTGTTTTTAAATATTTATATACGGTATATTCCTTAAAAATTGCCTGGAGAAAAGCAGGGGCGAAGTGGGACCACTTATATAAGAGGGGCAAGCAGGTCGAAATTTCAGACAGACATTTTTTCGCGCCAAAAATCACCGTTTCCTGATAAAAACTTTCCGACCGACAAACGCCGAACTTTCCCGACTCTCAGACAATTTCAAAATTTTAGGGAGGCCACCGCTCCCAGCAACCGGAGATAAGTCTTCATTTTGCCAAGAAAGAAAAATACATGATATGCTCAAATTTGGTAACATGACGTAAAAGGAAAGCCAAAGTTTGACTTTTATATCACAAGAATACGCGCTTTCTTATAAGCAACACTTTACGAGCAACGCCAGGCCGAATTTCCCCCAAAAATTAAGCAACTGCTAAGCAACAGCATGGCCTGGTTTTCTGAAGCTGCAGAAAAAAATTACTCCTCAGTAATATTATTAATATAACTGAGGTAATTAATAATAATATAACCAAGGTACAATACTAAGCTATAAAATATATACTACCAAAGCCCCGGGTATAGGCAGTTCACCCTATTTCCAGCTTGGCGTAACCGTCTTTGGATATCAGAGACAGTTTCCTCGTATTCCCTTACCAGATCTTCCACTGCACATAGCAATGCGTAAGCAACATTCCAGTCTGGGAATCATTATAAACAAGCAACGCTAAGGCTCGACAGAAAGTTTGTGTTGCTTATAAAATACAGAGTAGATTCGTTTTAAACATCTTATTGTCATTCGACGCTTGATTCTATTTCCTTATTAACCATCATGATAGGCAACCTAATATTTAGAGAAAAAAATATACGAAACACCAAAAACAAAAACCCAAGCATTTTATTGCACAACCTTTCCTTCTCTTTTCCTTTACTCAGAGTATTTATAACTGCAACACGTTGGCCTTTTTCTCTTTTCTCCTTGCAGAGTAGTCTTCGCTGCACCTCTTTTCCGAAGTGAAGACGAAAGTTTAAAAAATGTGAATATATATTATGAATACACGAAAGCCCATCAGTATAAAGTAAATAAATCTAATACATCAATACTCATCAATTTCAAAGCAAATAAAATTTAAAATAATACTGTTCTTCCTGGGGGTCGTGTTTTTCTCTTCCTCTTCAATTAGAATTCAAGCTCATCAGGTGCGCTTTTAATTGTTTTTTAAGCGTATCAATGTACTGCTTTCTCTTATACGAGCCGGGATATCGTTCCAAGTTTTTAATGTGGAGTAATGAAATAATTTTTTGGCTAGTTCTGTTTTGAGCCTGGGAATTTGAAGATCTTTACAATTCTTTTTTTGATAGTTTGAAATGCAAGGTCTATACTAATACAGTGTTTTTAAGGGCATAATTTGTTTATTAAGATAAAATTTAATAAGGTTTTCAACATTTAACCAGTTAAAGTTCCATTTGTCTTTTATTCGTGCATTTTTAACAATTGAGTGAGCTCTTTTATGCATGTGCTTGAGGGTATCAATTTTTGTTTTTGAGAGGCACCTCCATAAAATGTCTGTATAGCGAAGATGACTTTCGACTAATGTGTGATACACACTGCATAATTGGGACTGTTAAAGGATATTTTTTAATTTTCGTAAAGCATACAGACCCCACTAACTTTGCCTTTAATTGCTTTATATTGTTCGATGAAAACTCCGAGAGACTTACATTTTGCTCACTAGCCTATATTTAAATTTAAAGGCCGTCTGTTTTGCATTTTATTGGTTGTTCAAAGTACGATAATAATTTTTTAGATCCCAAAACAATCAAGAATTTATTCAATATTACAAACAGAAATTTGAAATAAAGCCCTCTTTACACGACACTTTTTAACCCAGGTTCAACCCAGGTTGACCCCAACCCAGGTTTCACTTTTGTCGTATAAATCGGCTCGACCTGGGCTCACCCCGGGCTAAGAAAATCCTACTCGCAAGGTGGGTAAAGCAAACCTGGGGCGAACCTGGGTTGAGGGAAATTAGAGCGCATGTGTTTATTTTGTGAAAAAGGCTTCATTTTTGTGTTTCATCTGGGAAGCTTGGCATATTTTTCACTGTGTTCACGCAGAAGTGCTTTTAAAAGTAGCAAAATGTCCTTTCAACAGGCAAGGGGTGGTGAAGAGCGCCAATCATAATCGATAAGGCTGCTTTTCTCATTCTGTGTTTCATTCTCAAATAGTTTGCCAATCTTTTTCTGGCAGCAATTTGTAGTTTTTCGTTGCGCCTAGTCCTTGACAATCTGGCGTTTCGTTTGAATGTAAAGACCAACATTAAACAAACTCTTAATAAAAACATTTTCTTCTGGACGCAATCCGCCATGTTGTCTGTCTCCTTTCACTCAATCAAACACATATACGCATGCGCTAGTTGATATTAACCCAGGTTGACCCCGGTTGAACTTAGGTTAAAAATTGCAGTGTAAACAGGGCTTTAATGTAATCACGATTCTTTCGATCTTGCTTTTGCCAGAAGAGCAGGCTGTATGTTGTATGCTGCTGTCATTTTTCTTTTGTACTTTGAGACAATGAAGTGAGAGACAGACATCTCAGAACGATAGATAGCAAAGGTTTAATTAATCAATTGTTTTAAATCACCGTTGTTCTTTAAATTATAGGGGAGGAGCTACAGCCCCAGCCCCCACTTTTTCTTTAAAACAAACTACGCAAAGAAGCACAGCAATCACTGAAAGTATCTAGTGAAGAAACCAATTGACCCAGAAAAAACTATCCCTGCTTGCAGGGCTACGGTTTGATATCCGTGAAAATAAAAATCTCAAATTGTATCTAAAACGATGTCCGAAGGCTAACTTCGTTTGGAATATCATCCAATCGTCTGAAATCACGTTTACATGGCCAAACCTGGAAAATAAAATAACCTTCATTCGTAAGCTCTCAAATGAATTAAAAAACCAAGCAAGGAGTCTGTTTTAATGTCAAAACATAGACTGAAAATAAATGAAACATTTAATGTTAACTTAAAAACCACGAATGAATTTTAATTTCAAGTTTTGGACAGGTAAATGTGGTTGCAGATGACTGGAGGATAGACTTGCTCCAGGTCTACTTCGTTTCGTTAATCAGAAAAAATATTTCACTGCGGAGGAAAACACCCTGCAGAGGAGAGACCTCGTAAAAATATGAACGAAATTTTCGTTCTTATTTCGTTCCTTATTTTCCCAAGGTCGCTACTCCGCAGGGTATTTTCCTCCGCAGTGAAATATTTTTTACTGATAAACGAAACGAAATAGACAAGGAGCAAGTCTAACTGGAGGATGATATCTCAAACTCAAAGCTTGCCATTCAGACATCGTTTTGAGAACAATTTGAGATTTTTAGTCTGACGGATTTCTAGCTACGGCCTTGCAAACGGGGATAGTTTTTTTTGGGTTTACCCGGTATACACGTTTTTTTTTATAAGAAACCTGGCCAAGACTCCACTTTTTTTTAACCATTTTTTACCAATTTTAATTAATAAAAGTTTCTTAATAGTTTCTTAATTGATATAAAAAATTTATTTTTTCTATACATTTTTTTTTTCAACAAAAAATTACAAAAACTGGGTTTATATTGTACAGGATAAATGGTCTTAACTGAATCAATGATCGAACATCATGTCCACTCCATTAAAATAATTAGGAATTATGTAATCTTCAGTAAGAATTTCAAAAGTTTCTTTTTAGCAAATTTTCATTGACTACTAAAAGTTTTGTGGGTTTTACCAGTGAGTTTCTTATAAAAAAAATGTGACCAATCCCCCTGCAATAAAAAATGTTTACAACTGGACTGCATCTTTGTTTATGTAGCTTTGCAAATTCAAATTTACATCTAAATAAACTGAGGCATCAAAATTAATTTTATTTGCATTCCAACCACAGTTTAACCAAGAAAATAATTAAAATTTGCTCTTGCTTTTAATTTTCTAAAATTTAGCCATAGACAACTGATTTCCACAATTTTTTTTGGACTCATTACCCAGAAATGTTTTCAAAAACAAAATGTGTTGTCTGGAACACCACCGTGGTTCGGAAAATCGTACAAGACGACCCTGTAATAGCGTAGGCCAAAATCAAAACCTCTGGTTTTGAGTAGGAGGCAAATTTGAACTTAAAATGTTACTATCTGAATTCTCAAAAGACCAATATGAACAAACCAGATTTTTATATTAGAACTATTTTTATTTTAGAACTATTGAGGATAACTTTGAAAATAATTTTTGACAGATTTGAGCAATATTCTCAGCACTAGCATTGATCAAACCTGTTACCATTTTTTGGGACACCCGGTATATCAAAATAATATTAAACAATTTTGGCCTCAGTTTCAAGTAAAAGTTCCTTGTAAAAATACGTGCATGTGGTGTTTCTTTCAATGTTTTCATTTTATCTAGCTAAAGTCACGGACTGATATATTATGGTAAAAAGAAATCACTTTGTTGAGGATTGTGTAAATTTTTACTCCACCAATTATAGTATTAATGTGAAACACGATTATAATTAGAAAATAGTGTTTCGTTTCTTTGCACAGCTCTTCAAACTTATGTAATTAAACAAAACTGAATGTGAAGTACCGACGATAAGAAATCTGAAGGCATCTTTTTACGTGTTTTTTTAACATGACAAAAACTGCGAAACACTGGTGACGTCGGGATTTGCACGGAACAATGGGGGTGGGGGTAAAGTTTGATGCTCCTAAAAACAGCCAGTTTGCTCCTATATCGACTTGGGGGAGTTTGATCAGCAAATCTTTTTAAATTTTAAACTAAAAAGCGATATTAAACCAGGCAGGTCGTTTTAATGTAAAAAATGTTGACTGAAAAGGAATGGCGGTTCTTTAAAATTAACATAAAAGCGCCCGGATGAGGGGTATTTCGATTTCCAGTTTTGAACATGCAAATGAGCTTTCAGGTGACTGGATGATATCCCAATATCCAAGTTTGCCCTTTCGACATCAATTCGAGCACAATTTAAAATTGCTAGCCTCATGGATTTCAAGTTGCAGCCCTGCCAAATGGAATAGTTTTTTTGGGGTCACCAGGTAACACTGTGATAATTAAAAAGTTTGTTATCAAATTTGCTTACAAAGAAAAAATCAGGTATTATTTTTGATAAATCTATTTCTGAAAAATTTATTTCTGATTAAGTTGTGACGACAAATTATAATTGCTGATAACGTTAAATTGTTACAAACGATACCTCTCGTTCCACCTGTCCTACATTCCGCGTTTTCAAAATAAAACACGTAATGTAGAACATGTGGAGCGAGAGAAATCTGAGAGAAATCATACTTTTCCTGAAGCATAGGATTCAGAACTGTTTTTTATATCCCTTCAAAGCTTTCAATGTTGATTTGGATTCGGTTATCTCCAAAAATGGTACCTCGAATGACTTTATATTCTGTTGAGAGTTCAAGATGGAGGGGTTCAACTGTACCACAAATCTAAGAAATTGTACAAAAGCATAAATTCCAGAAAAAAGATTTAACGCAAGCATAACACAACATTTAGGTAACTTCCATTTTTATCAGAATCACATTAAAAAAAATACGACGAAAGAAATAAACACTGTACTAGCGCCACGCTCCTCCTCAGTGGCAATTTTCAATGTTTGTAATATCCTATTACCATTTTAATACCTCACAAATACAAAGACTATTTAACGGATTTTTGTGCTGTTAAATTCAAGAGAGCAACAATATTAATTTGTCTTAAATATTATCAATGTGATCCCTGGTTGTGTTTTTTATCGAGGCAGTTTATTTCCCGGGTTTTGGTGCTTTAATAAGTCGGGGAGCAACAATACTCTTTTAGCACAATGCAGTTGCACTTAAATGTCATCATCGTCTGTTTAATTCATGTTACTTTCAAATGAAGGTCTGGACACCATGATGAAGGTCTAAACATCTCCAACTCAGCTCTATGAAAATACCTCCGCAAACGGTCAAATGACTACAGGGAACACAGCAGTACAAAAGATGCTACAGAGGAACATGGTACCAACTCTACGTTCATGTACAAGTAAAAGACAACGAAAACATCACAAAACAAATTTATACTCCCTCGTTTCCGTGAAAATAAATAACACAATTGACTAAAATCTAAATCGTTGGTCTAACATACGCAACATATCAAATATCCATACTACACGGTGACAGGGATGTTATGTAGTACTGTTACCCTTTTAACCCATATCATGGCTACAATTTTCAGCGAGTAAATTCAGATAGAACTATATATGCACTTCAGAGATTTTAGCATGAGTTCATATCTTGAATTGAAATTGGTTTGTTTGAGCTAGGCCCCGCAAAAAAAACTTTGATAGGATTTACAAGTTACTTTTGAACTTTTCTAACTCGAACTCACTTAATTCTCTCCGTTAACTCAAACTGTTTTGTATATCCCTTCACTTCAAGGGCGGAGCTAGGTTTGGAGGGGGGGGGGTCGAAAACGTTCTTCAGGGACAAATCTGGCCGATTTGGCTGAATAAAAACTAGCAAAATGGTCGAGTAAGCGGTTGGGGGCGGTCACACCTGCCTCCCTCCATAGACCCCACCCTTGCTTCACCTCCTGAGAGCTTTCATTGTTGATTAAGCATCAGTTATTTCAAAAATTAATATCTGTATGTGAATTTTTAGCAAACGGTTTACGGCTACAATATAAAACCAGATCTGTGACCATTTTAAAGCTAACATTTGTGCATTCATTGCCTCAAATCTAGAGCCAGTTTTCAATTTAAAAAGTATATAAAAATGCTAAAACCTTGATAGAAATAAAAGCATTTTTTCATTTATTTCACTTAGTTTTGATTTTATGATGACTAGTGTCTTAAGACAATTTCTGAAAAACACAAGGAAATATTAAATGCAGTAAAATCCCGCCTTCAATAAACAACCTTATAAGAAACTCAGACCGTGAATTCTGATCAGGGCTATAGGAAAATATTTGGTTAATTAAAAAAGAACGATAGCCTGAAGTTGAAAAAGAAATTTCTAAAGGTGGGACTTCCTTGTGTATCGGAGTTTGATCGCAAGGCAATAACGATAGAGTCCGCAAGACGTTGGCAAGAAATTGCCACATTGACAAGTGCATCAAATGAAACCTACAGTCAGGTTATTCAATAACGCTCAGCGCTAATGTAATCTGCTTGTTCAAAGAGCCGTGTTTCCCAGGGGCATGTGCTAAGCTGCTAGCATGTTCTTTAATATCCAATAAAAACGAGTGACATCTTTTGCATTTGCCGTACCTTGAGAAAAATGACAATTAGCTTTTGAATTAAAATTAAAATGCTGTGTATTATGCTAAATGCTGTGGTAACGTTTTGCATTTCGTATGGTGTCATATTGGTGTAAATTTTTATGAGAACAGACGTCACAAAGTAAAAGTTAAAAACATGTTTATAAACGAATTGATAGCTAGCAAAAATATGAGCAAATCCATCTGTACTTTCCAAAGCGGCCATTATAAAAAATTATGGTAACTCTGAGACAATGTATTTTCATTACAAAAATGAAGTGAGAAGTGAGAATTGAGAAGATATTGATTCATAATGCATTGATAGATGAGAGCGCATAGCGTTACAACGATGATCAATGAACGGAACATTCTATTTACAGGTTAGCAAATTGCAAGCACTAATGGAGAATTCTATTCAAGACAATTCTTTAATGGAAACGATTCATATCCATATAGTTACAATGCAATGATGAATGAAATAAACGAAATTCGAGCCCTATAAATTTATTTTCCAATTACTCTTCAATACTATTTTTCAACTAACATAAATGTTTTGATGAAGATAGTTATCTCTGCATTATGGTGCGTTTTTGCCGCTTTGAACAGATGTCATTTTCTTTAAAGTTGGAAGGCAGATTATAACCACAATCGAAAAAGGGGAAATCTATTTTTTTAATCAAAAATGCCATATCTAAAATGTCCCATACTATTTCATATCGGCAGCCTTGATAAGAACAGGTGGCTAAGAACACCACTGACATAGATGAATTTGGTCGTTGTACAGATAAAATTTGAAAAATTTGTTAAACTAAATAGATACGCACCTTTCTTCTCTACTTAGATCACAACCCATCGAAGCAGGTGGAGCTGACATATTAATTTTAATGACCGGCGCAAAATTCTTAAGCACGAGTCGTATAACGTTGCATCCAGTCTCAACATAACTGCAAAGCAAACAAAAAACTTTGTTGCAAAGGCCCAAAACGATAAATTGCTTGCAAATGTTTTCAATTATTCATCATAAATTGTCAACAAAAACAGAGTTGAACCTAACTTCGTTCAATATTACGCAAAGACAAGATACCCCTGGTAACTACGGTTGGCGCTAGATTAAATTGAATATGAAAAAACAAATTATTTGTTCTTAAAATACATACACAATAAAAAATAGACACATTTTCAGATAGGGGTGGGAGCTACTTCTATCCCTGGTACCATTTACCCTAGTGTTAACTGGTACTTATTTACCGACCTCAAAAGGATGGGCAGCTAAGTTGGCTGTGGGATTTGTATTTAGATGTGAAAGGGGGCGCAATAATAATGAGAAAAGACGCCAGACAAGTTTCAGATTGCCCCCATCTGCCCCCCTCAAGCCCGCCACTCAAACGAAATGTACAATTGTTTTGGTCACATATCAAGAGATGGTGTGTGCCCTTATCCTTAGCGTAATCATGTCTCTACCCTCCATCTAACGTAAAATATAACGAAAAATGTTATATAATCCTTAGAGGGGTTATGTTATTAATTAGTTTCACAATTTCGAATTGGATTTTCATAATTCGAATCCCGTTTGAATATAGCACTTTTTCTTTCCGAATTTGCAGAAATTTGATCAAGTGTTATTTTGATTATAGTGAACCAAAATACAGGAAGAGAAGGGAGTAGGGGTATTGTGGAAACAAAATTAATTCTATTAAAATTTCTGTTCAATTAAAATTAACAATTTTTACCTTTCGTATTTGCTGTTTAGCATTTTTTTCACTTGTGGCAGCACAACGACGCATATATCAAGATTCCACAATGTCCTAAAAGTTAATAAACTTCAATATATCCAAACTTTGACCATGGTTAGTTAGATCAACCAGTTATACTAGTTTTGAATGCACCACTGCTGAAACTACGTAGTGTTTCCTAAAAGCTTCTGCAAAGGAGCTTTAGTGTTTTTCCAACCTCGTACCCAGGGCTATTTCATTCAGAAAAAGCACTCCTGACACTGTTACACCTAGTACCTGCAAATTTTGCATGAATTTATGCGAGATCGTAAATTTGTGCCGAAACAAAAGAATTCATTTTCTTAATTCTACTCCACTGTCCGTTTTTCATGTTCAGAATTTGCAATCTCTCAAGATTCAGTCGAATGTTGATTTCACGAAAACACAACTAAAACTGTGTTCGTTTTCGCAAGGCAATATCTCGTAATCTGTGAGGCTTTAAATCTCAAATTGTGCTCAAAACAACGTTCAAAGAGCAAATTTAGAGTTTGTGATTTCATCCAGACATCTGAGAATAAGTTCGGGATATCTTCCTGTCATATCATTTATTTCCGGTCCATGTTTCGACATTAAAACAACCTGCTTGCCTTGATGGCGACATTAAAATTCGAAAAGATTCGATATCAAACTCCCAAGTCGGAATAGGAGCAAACCAGGTTGTTTTATTGCTAAAATGTGGAGTGGTCATGAATGGCGTTCCTTCAGACGCATTTGAAAGCTTGGTGTTCACTTAAACAAATGAAGGCAATTGTAATTTCAAATTTTAGAATGATAAACAAGATGATTTGATGACATCCCAATTCTACGTTTGCCCTTCGGACACCCCATCTGAGCAAAATTTGAGACTTGTAGCCTCGCGGAATTCGAGCTACAGTCCTGCAAACCGAGACGGGTTTTTTGTCACCAGACCGAGTCTTCGTTTACAGTAAATAATGTTTGAAGTTTTTGCCAAAAACTTTATGCTCCCAGAAAGAAAACGTTTTTATCGGCCCATGACCATTCTGCCATCTTTAGCAGATCTTTTTTATTGCCAAAGTAACCACCTCAATATAAATTAAATCGGGCGCAACACAAGTGCAACGTTTGAACTAAGCCGAAAGCTAAATAAAGAGCAAGAAAGTTTCAATACTCACTGTTTAAGAATAAGAACATTCAAAAGGTCAACGAGAATAGCTTGGTCGGGCATCGATGATGCTGTCTGAACTGCAGACTGCATAATAAAAACGAAAACAAAATTTATTGATATAAAAGAGGTGTCCTGTTCATCTGCAAGTGCACAGTATGGATTGTCTTGTTTTGAAATTACATCAGTTCGCAAAAAAACAATTGTGAACAAATCTCAAACTTTTCATCTAAAATGATAGCAAATGCATTCAAAACTTCTTTTTGCATATATTTTAGAAATTTTTATCTAAAATAAAAGCAAATGCATACATATAACTTTTAGAAATAATATACTAAAAAGCTTAGGAATTTATTCAAACGATATAAAAATTACCCAACAAAATCTGATTTTTACGAAAATCAAATACTTGCTAGTAAAATACACATGCGCCAAAAAACACTTTTCGTAATCTTCATTTGACAGAATTTACCCTGAATGTTTTAAAATCAAGCAGGGGTAAATATTCTCCAAAAGACTGCAATATTCCATTGGGGAAAAATAATGAAATTTCTAATGAATTTTCGTTGGAAGGTCTAATGAAGAAGAAAAATGAAACACAAAAAAATGAATTATTGTAAAAAATATTTACCCCTGAAATCAAGCTGAAATAGTTATTCTTATGCAATAGAAATAAACTATATATACCTTGATTTCCCCGTCAGTCCACATGTGCCCTACGACAGAAAGATTTTTAAGGCGTGAACTCATGATGGTGCAAATTGAATCGTGACCTGAAATACAAAAAAAATAAATATAAAAAAACATTCATAACTGTCTTGAAATTTGTCTAAAAATTAAGAAGCCCCACTTATGAGATAAGATAGAAGTAAACAACTTACAAGAGACAAGTAACAAAAATTTAATAAATTTCAACTGAAGCAAGCTATCTGTCTTGGGTATCCGTGATGAACTAATAATTAAAAATAATACTAACAACTAGAGTTCGCCGCTTCCAAATTTGGAAGTAACTGGCAATCATTGACTTTTACAGTGTCACAGTTGATCTTTGATAAAGAGTTACTTTTTGCATCTGTTTTCTTGAAGCAGTCGGACAGGAATGGACCTTTCCTTATTTTACTCGACGATGTGGTCCTTCGTAGTATAGAAGGCATTGGTACCCAGGGTACAAGCTCTCGCACTTTCACGGAAAGGCACTGTGGGGCCGTTATAGGCACTGACTAAGGCAGTTTAAACCCAGTATTATTTTCAATTATACTTTTTCAATTACCCAGTACTGTTTTCTATCATTATATAAGCCCAGTACTAAACATCTAAGCAAGCATTTAAGCAAGTCGAGTTCATAATGTTGGCTGAAAATTGGAAGTTGACAGTTAAAGACAGCCAAAATTGTAGCAGAAATACTAAATGCAAAAAGTAACATCACAAAATCAAATATTTTGCTAAAACAATATCGAGAAAGTGAAAATGTGAGAAACGGAACTGCTTACTTTTTCTAAGTGCTGCAAGAGCTGCTTCTTCGTCAATTCTTTGAGAATATTTCTGGTTTAGTTGATTCTTTTCAACGTCTGGAACAACCTGCACATCAAAATGCAAAGACCTTGTAACAAAAACTTATGCAGAAAATGTTAAAAAGTGCTTATTTCTATTGTTGAAGAAATTTAACATTACAAATTTTACAGAATTTCCACAAAAATTACCTAGAACTCATTTTTAATCAACAACAGAACAACTACAAGCCACGCTGGAGAATAGGTTTGAAATTCAAAACAAGCATGGCCGCCAGAAGAGCAAACACATTCGTTTGGTTTGATGCAGGGAAATGCAAGCAAAAAAATGATGCCAGTCACACTTTATTTTATAATTTCACATCAAATTTTTCCAATAACACGCGCTCGAACTATTATTTTGGTACCGCCCACACGCAGCATTCCTTTATTTATATATGCAATACGATCAGATTGACGAATACTTTATTCGAAAAATATTCATTTCAGAAACTTTTGTCATATTGAGGTAACTGGGAATGTTAGAGCACAAATAATGAACTTGAAAATCCCAACGTTTTGGTACCATTGAAACGAGGCTTTAAGATTTATAATATCAAAGTTCGAATTTGTCATTGTTCGAAGTTCGTATTACGATTACGAGGCGGAAAATCCAAGTCCAGAAATTTTCCAGTATTTTCATGAGTAGTAGTATAGCCTTGAATAACTACGACGATTGCAATAACAATACGACGCAATTCATCTTGGAACCATACGCATGTAGCATTTTTTGTGGAAAGACTTTGAAAGAAAGAAAAACATCTCTCTTGTTTGTCATCCAAGAATAGATCATGCTGAAAATGTGTACACATTTTACTTACTGGCATGAAATCATTTAAATTGATTCCAATATCCGCCTGAGGTGTAATCATTGCTTTCTCGCTTGGCTGCTGAGTTGGAATACGCTGTGAAGGCACGCTTTTCGGTTTCTGTACAGGCTGTCGCGCATTTTGAACTTGTTCCGGTTTTACTGAAGACGAGGGAGGAACATAGGGAGCAGCATCCGGAACGTTTCGTTGGACTGCTTGCTGGGGTCTTTTTTGTGCTGGTACTTGCGTAATGATTTTATCCGGCTTTGCTTCTTGCTGATCTGGACTTTTCCGGACCTCTGCAGGACGCGGCTCTTGTGTTGCACTGTCGTTTTCTGGAATATTCTGAGCAAAAAATAGTCAAAAATTTGCTACATTGTAAATTTATACCGTGATAAAAATTGACACAAAAATAAAATCCAACATTAAGCAGCAATAAAAAAAAACATTTATCTGGATGCTTTGAAAGGGCATAGATGTAAAGAAAACATTTTCATTGACCTTCTTTTAAAGAGTATTAAAAAAATACCCATGGTACCTTCCTCTAAAAAAAATAACAATTGTAAACATTAATTATGAAAATAAACTAAAATTACATAATATATGAGATATTATATTTAAAATCTAAAGTCACAAATAGCAAGATAATGACCATGATATAATAAGATAATTTAATATAATGATTATCTTCAAATAACGAAAAAAATTAGTTTCTTCAGCTTCCTCGTTTTTTTGCGAGATGAAAGAAACCTCCAGGAACAGATATGAACCAAAACATTTAAATTAATCTGCAAAATAATTTTTACAAAAACTTGAAAAATGGAGCGCAGCTGGCAATTATTTTGTTTCAGAGACCTAAAACTGTCTAGATCCCGGTCAAACAATGCCGCGAGGTGTGCAGTGAATGCTGTTTAATTTTGTTAGGAAAAAACAATCGCATCAACCATTCAAATATTTGAACGCTATGTTACAAATCATGTAAATGCCAACAAGTGTCCAGGATATAGCTCGGGACCACATGTACCTTATACTATTAACCTTGGTTTTCTGAGTTTCACTGGCTCAAACAAAAGTGCAGAAGCTGGCAACAACATTCGACAGAATTCAAAAATTCGATATTCAACCGAATTCGAAAAGACAAAAGGCCAAATTCTTATTCTTATGAGATTATTATGATAAAAATCCAGTTCGAAATAACAGGGGGGGGGGGGGGGCGACCATTTAAGAGATGGTAGCTCTATAAACTGTGTAAATAAACTTTCCGGAAATAATAGCCATTAATAATCCCCCCTTACCTTTCGTAAGTCAGGTGATTTTGTTTCTGCAAATAAAATACGAATGTCAATAGATTTGATAGCATATAATGAAAAATTTGATAGTAATCGATGTATCATTATCATTTTTGCTCATAATGAACAGTAGCTACATTTGTGCGGCTAAAATGACTATAAAAATACTAACAACAAATATATATACGAACAAACAAGAGAGCTAAATATAAAGATTATTAGCAATAACCGAACAAGCAACGAATCTAAATACCAGATGTTAAAATAGTATAAAAAGGAAGAGTCCAGGATGATATCAACAAAATAATGGACAAGAAAATAAAACACGTGTCCAAAAAAGAAATATATATATACAGTAGAAACCGGAATAAAAGAACCTATATTTTTGGTTACCAGTCTGGCAAAGGCTCGTATATGACAGGTTATATTTAAAAACAAAGCTGGGAGATAGAGGAAGGGTAAGTTAACCGAATAACCCCAAAACAATTTACAAATTCCCCCATCAAGATTTATTCTTTTACAGTTAATTTCGTGAAAAAATCATGCAACATATTTTCAAAATACTGATACAGACCTGTTTCTCTAGAATTGTCTACGGGAGCTTTGAAAGGTTCAGGGTTACGCCTTTCACTTGTCGGCGACCGATCTATAACAAATAATAAAACGTATAATGTTCTTTAGCCAATTTACAGGAAAATTATAGCCTTGAGAGTTTAGATTCTGCATGCAGACTAGCAAATTCTAACTAAGCTTCATTTCCCAAAGAGTGGAGAAACTAACTTAATTTAAAAGAAAACATTCGACGAAATTTTTAAAATTAATATACAGTTCTAGTCGCATTTACCCCCTGAAAGGACAGCGTTTCACGTTGTTTATCAATGGGTCATATGGCCCTTCTCGGGGTGAAAAAATTGCTTCAAAGTGCTTCAGGTTTAATAAAAAAAATGCAAGAATAATTTCTGACAAATTTGTGTTTTCTGACATTTTTAAAACTTCATGATGTCATCTAGCACGCAAAAAGTCATCTAGCACGCCAAAAAGTCATCTGATCCGACATAAAGAAAAATACGCAAATTTCTTTCTTTCTACACATCTCAGAAACCATTGCTTTGAACAAAGCATAATTGAAAAATGTTTAATCAACAAGACATATCAAGACAACTATTGCTTCTTACTCAAAGCAGCTGAAGGTTTGAAAACCTTTTCATAATTGTTTGGATCTGGAACGCTTGGAGGCTCTTGGTCTGATGGCTGTGGTTCTTCTTTCACTTGTGTCCTTTGCAAATAGAAAACATAAAAATACAAGATATTTCGTGCAATGTATGGGGTATAATGTAGGCCAATTTTTCTCATTGCACTGCGACAACTCGTATGGTAAACTTGCCCCAAGTATAATTCTTTTTATACAAATTGAGAACCGAGAACTGAGAACTGTATTTTTAATCCAACAACAAACGGTTTTTTTTCACGGATTAAAAACGAAATAGACTTGGGGCAAGTCTACTCGGATAGTTATTCATGAGATATCATATCAGCTCAGGAGGAGAAGAAATAGAATATGTCTACAAACATGCAATAAGTCAAAACACTCAAGAAAACTATCACATACTTAGGTTTCGAAGATGTAGTACGCGGTCTGGTGTGAAAAGATTTTCTTTGTGGGCTAGAAAAGATAAAAATCGTAAATGACAGCGTGAAAAACCAAATTAACAATCAACAACAGTGAAAATATAAATTAAATTAAATAAATAAATATTCTTTTAAACCCTTTCACCCCTGGAAAGGCCACATGGTCCATTACTAAACAATGTAAAATATCACAGTTTCCGGAGGTAACAGCGGACAGTTATTTATATTAATTTCAGATACTTCAACGTAAGTTCATTTTTTTAAATAACGTTAATTTATATGTGCTACCTCCTGGAACATGAAATTTAGTTCGGATTTGTGTGTTAAATTTAAATAAATACTGGTCTGAAAGGGTTAAATTTATTTTTAAAAGAGTTTGTTGGATTTCAGCAAATTGAATCACAAAAAATACCAATACACATATATACATATAGTAAAAACAATTTTACGAAATTATGTTGTGAAACATGAAACTATGGAAATAGTTATCATAAAACTATGTCGTGTACCGATCACGACATTGTGCAAGTTGCATCACAATAAAACAAAAATATCATTAAAATGGCTTTAAGAAGTTGTCTTGTAAAGCATGAAACTACGGAAAAAGTTATCACAAAACTATGTCGGGTACTGATCACGACATTGTGTAAGTTGCATCACAATAAAACAAAAATATTCTAAAAACGATTTAAAAAAGTTATATCGTCTTTCGATAAAAACGATATATCGTCTTAAACATAAAACTATGAAAAAAAGTTTTTATGAAACTAAGCAAGGTGCCGATTACGATATCTGGCAATGACTAAGCTGTATGTAAAAGTATGTTAAATAAGAAAAAACAAACAATAAAATTAACTAACCTGGGCTTACGAGTAAATTTCTGATTCGTAGGAGCATTGGGAGCAGTTTCTTTTTCATCTTGTTTTTCCTGTAGTAAACGAAAGTAGAAAATTGTAATTCTGGAAGCGGCTGAAGTTTGACTTGCATTACGTTAAGCACAAACGTCGATCAAAAACAACGAAATAGGGAGAGAAACAACATGTTACAAAGCAAAGACGACTTTGTACCGGGTAAAAATTATCCCCGTTTGCAGAGCTGTAACTCGAAATCTATGAGACTACAAATTTCGAATTGTGCTTAACACAATGTCGGAAAGGTAAATTTAGAGTTTGGGATATCATCCAGTCGTCTGCAATCAGATTTACCTGTTAAAAAATGGAAATTAAAATTGCCCTCCTTTTTGAGCTTCAAATTCAACACCATTTATTTCAAGTCCATGTTTTGAAATTAAAATAGCCTGCTTGTTTCTGTATCGACTTGAGAGTTTGATCGAAGAATCTTTTCAAATATTAAAGTCCCACGTCTTCATTAAAAGCAAGCATATGGCTTTAATGTCAAAACATGGATTAGAGATAAATGGTGTTTCTTCAAATAAACTTCAAAGCTTATGGATTAGGGAAATTTTAATCTCAGGCTTTGGACATGTAAACCTGGTCGTAGATGACTGGATGATATCCCAAACTTTTTTGTTATCACAAACAAAGTTTGCCCATCAGACATTGCACAATCTTGTACAATTTAAGAGTTGCAGCCTTGTGGACTTCAAGCTACAGCTCTGCAAACGGGAATAATTTTTTTGTTCACCCGGTAGCCCTTCAATGAACAATGTGAAGCAAATAAAAATGAATACAAATGAAATTCTTTATTTGCTTCACGTTGTTCATCGAGAGACTTTCATTTTAAGACTTTTATTTTATTTTAAGATACTTTTATCTCTTTAACTGAATTGGTTAGCTTATGCTATATAAAACTATTCTCCATGGTCCATATGGTTCTCCCGCCATTAGTTGCATAAAATATCATTTGGAAACCTCGTATGTTTGTAATTTGATTCACGGTTTTTGCAACACTGATATGAAAAACGATGTAAAAATACAAAAAGCTGAAGAGATGATTACCAAAGCTTTTGCTTGTGACTGTAATTCCTCGTCATGCTTTGCAATAACACCGTCAAGGTGCTGCAAGAAAATTAACAAACATATTTTAAACATAACGTAAACGCTCTAATTGGTCCCCTATTCTTTCAATACCCCCTTTATATTAAGGTCCCATTCTGAATTCCAAACTCTCGCCTTTCTGTTTAACCCTACTTCAAATTTTCCTGCTATTACTTCACAAATTTTACTAACATAAAAGTAAATTAAAAAAAATAAAACTCACATAAACTTGGTAAATATTAGATCATAGTGGAGATAAGGACTGACACCATCTCTAGATATATGGCAAATAACACTTGTAGACAACATGACACAAACTTCATAAACGAATATGTTAATCTAAAATTATAAAGATTCCTATTTTTTCACTGCATTACACAGTAATGAGGTGCTTACTATATCATAGCAGAGATAAGAACTGAAACCATCTCCAAACATATGACAAATAACACTTGTACACTTCGCTCTGAAATTTTCATTGAAAATATGCATTTTAAGAACGAAGAATGTCATATATCTAGGGATGGTGTTCATCCTTATCTCTATCATGATATAGCACTGACCCATAACTGTTGTAACATGTTGGTTACACCTTTTCTCAAGCTATTTCATGTAATTATATCTGTAATCAGATCCGAAAATAAAAGGCAACCAAGCAACAGTTGTACAACGCAAAAGCCACTGAACATCTCTCTATTGTAGTTCTCTTTGTTCTTGGAATACTAATTCAAATTTGTTTGTTTATTCCAGCTGTTTCTTGGAATATATACTTTAAGTAAACCCCCACCCAGAGCTATTTTAGTAAGCAAATAAATTCCAAGCAGAATGAATGAAACTTATTGTGTTTGTTTGTTTGAGTCGTTTTTCACAAACGGTTAGTTTCGTCAAATTCTTGCCTAAATCTTGAAATTTTTTTGGATTGAGATGTACAGAAATTTATTCAAACGTGTTTGCTTCGTGGACCAATTTTGTTGTTAGAATTAGAACGCCAAAAATTTCATAACGTAATGGTCATGTGTACTTACAGCCAAATCAATCACCCAGACAGAAACATTCGTTTGATTAAAAGAAGCTCCAATCTATAAAATAATAAAAGGTGATTGAATAATTGATCAATTTTTATGCCCCAAACAACTGAGCGGTCAAAATTTCAGCAACAGTGAGAGAAAAAAATCAGCAATCTAAACAACCCACAAAAATAACCCTTTCACCCCTGAAAGGGTGGTATGACTTATTGTTAAACAATATAAAACGTCACAATTTCAGGAGGCAAACGCGGACAGAACTTCAAACAAATTTCCGATGTTTCAGCGTAAGTTCATTTTTATATTACGTTAGTTTGTTTGTCCTTAGATAGGATTTGCATGTTAATTAGAATAAAAACGGGCGTGAAAGGGCTCCAAAATATTTCAAAACAGCTCCAAGGACTCAAAATAACACAGTAAAAAAAAATGTTATCGAGTCTTTCTAAAACCGTAATCTCCCTTGAGCAAAATTTGAATTACGTTTTGTATTTTGTCCAGACAATGAAAGCTCAATCATAATTTTGTGGTTTACCATTGAGGAATTTTTTTTTCAAAATTTATGTTATTGGATAATTAACAATGCGCGGACTTACATGTGCATACTTACTTGTGCAGGTGTACAGGGAAAATATTTCAAAACAACTCCAATACCTCAAAGTAACACAGTAGAAAGCAAATTGTTATCGAGTCGTGCTAATCTTTCAAACCAATTATGATGACCCAAAGGACCAAATCAAAATAAGGTTTATCAAAAAATCAATGCAACAAAAAGCACTCACCATTTGATTAGACGAAAATGATATGTCACTGACTTTTCCCCAGTTCAATGAATATGAGTCATAGCACACCAATGGTTCCCATCCATATATCTAGAAAATAAAATTACGCTTTCATTCAAAAGTTATCTAATTTGAATAATAAACTGTCATCCCACAATATAGTATGAGACCATCGAAGTTTGGGTTTCGTCTTTCATCGCGGCATTTGGCCGTGATAGGACCTCCCTTCCTCCGTCATTGCGGCCTAAATCTACATCGGCCTAAAATAACCGTTAATGTTTTCAAAATCTCACGTTTTTCAAGAAGAAAACCTAGTCCTAAACTGCCGTTCAAATGACTATCGATTGGATCTTATTGGTTCTTATCAAATGCCTACAGATTGGATTGGGAAACACAACGAGTAAAAGGTACTGCAAACTGACAAAATATACTAAATTAGGTTTCGTCCTCATGCAAGTAATTTAAGCAAATAAGCCCTGTGTCGCAAAGAGAGATGAGACTTAAATGTCAATGGCCCCTAGATTTTATAATGTAGACGTTGTTAGAATATCTTGATAAAAACGAAACAAAAAAACAAAAAAAAGCAAAAAACAAACCCTTAGAGAATCTTGAGACCCACTGAACAAGCAATGACCTTCTGGGTGAAATGCAATGGTTCTGCAAAATCAAAAAAAGGTCAATCTCATAGAAGTAACTAAATAAGCATTTTGTGTTTTAAAATTCTTATCGTTTAAAAAGAAGAATAACTTTGCATCGAATTCATTTACAATTACTCTAGGGTCCATAACATAAGACCCCCCTTTTTTACTTCCTTTTTATCACACTTTATAGCTTTTTTGTTCAATTTGTTGTTTACACATATACACGAAGTACTTTTGTATTATTATCTATCCATCTCACAGTAATATTATTCAAAAACCCGCCAAACTTTCACCCCCCCCCCTTTATTCAGACACCTTTCTATTAAAACTGAGGAAATTTCCATCTTTTACTTCGACTCCCACTCTCTATTAGGCATCCTAGAGTAGACAAACAAAAATTCTAAAAATTACAATTTAAGAAGTATTAAGCTTGTTTCTGTCCAAGTTGAATTGTTTCATCACTCGTTTAACAGCAGTCAAAATATTTATCAAATCATTCATAAACACACACAATTTCAAATGTTGTTATGTCTAAAACTATGTTGTTATGTTTAAAACGAATCGCGACCACCGTTGTTTTCCAATTAAATACCGTGTGTTCTAAAAAACCTTACATTGGTTTTTATAATTTTATTGTAAAAGTGAGAATGCAAAATTCATAAAGTTTACTAGCAAATGTTTACTGATAACTAAAGAACAATTTCAGACCTCATTGGTCGCAAACACAAATGCAGCAGCTGAAATATTGGAGTTTTTCCGTTTATTTTAAATTCAAGAAAACAAGAATTCCTTGAATTTGGCAAGGTTTAAGATTTGAAAGAACTGCTTCATTTTGACAGTTTCGATAAGAACAACTCACTTTCAATAAATTTCGAGAAGGCAGTGACTAGGCAGATAATGTCAGGGCTTTGTTTAGCTGATAACACAAGAATTGAAAAGGAGCAGTTCTGAAAAGATGCAAGCCCGAAAAATTCTACAATAACGAGCTAGTCTGTTTTTGTTTTTTCAAACTGTAGGCTACCGACAATATCTGTGCTCATACACATGCATTTTCCATAAATGATATCTCCATATGTTCGTTTAGTTATCCGGTTTTCTATTGCAGGTAATCAGATAGAGCTCCTTACTAAAGTTTGGCAATAAAGTTGCAAAAACAATGTAAGGATTTCTTTGGACACCTAGTATGAAGGATATATACTTTTTATGCAAGAAATAAAAGACTTTGTCAAGCACGTTCTCGGGGTTCATTACAGAAAAAAATTCCCTTGGTACTGTACATATCTTCACACGTCTATCGAGATGATTCTAAGTTATTCCAAACTTTAAAATCAGACATTAATAATCTGAGTCCCATTGGAATATCTTTTTAACTCTCTAGATATTTTATAAAACGTTGAAAATATTTTACTTTTTTGTTTCAGCCAATGCACCTTTTTGGAAGAGGCTATTCCTGTATTTACATTGGCAATTACAAGGGCAGATTTTTTAACAACAGTGAAATCGACAAGCCAATTTCAGAAAATCGAAATATGGCTTTGTTTGTTTATATTTTCTGCTTGAGAGAATTCACTTTGTCTTCGATGGCTAACCGCCTTTGAAGTTGGCGTGTCAATTTCACTATTATTACAGAATCTGCCCTTGTTATTGGGAATGGTTATTCATGCCTTTTTCTCTTGCATCCAAAAGGACATCGAAGTCTAACTGAATTTCGTCAATATTAAAAACAAAGCTAGTCCTGTAAAACAGTGGCAAATTCTGTAACAATAGTGAAATTGACACACTAGTTTCGAAGCGATTATCCCTCGAGAACAAAACAAAATTCTCTCAACTGGAAAACGAAAAAAAATGTTGCAGAGGAGCAAGAGCAGATTTTGTAACAATGGTAAAATCGACACGCCAATTTCAAAGCAATTAGCCATTCAAGACAAAGCGAATTCTCTTCGTTTGTCTTCGTTTGTTTTGATTTTATGCTTGAGAGAACTTGGTTTGTCTTCGATAGCTAATCACTTTGAAATGGTGTGTCAATTTCACTATTATTACAAAATCTGCCCTTGTTTAGCAGAGGAGATATTTTAATTTTCCAGTTTCGCTTTGTTCTTGAGGGATAATCGCTTTGAAACCAGTGTGTCAATTTCACTATTGTTACAAAATTTGCCTCTGTTGTCTTGCAACTCAATGGAACGACTTTCATTTACAAAAAGGTCTATCAAAACTAAAAGAAGAGTTTCTAACTTGTTTGTATGTGTACTGTTTTCACAATGAACCCTCAGGCAAAAATTATGTATAGCTACACATACTAATTGAGCATATTTTTTAAACCACAATGAAAGGAACAATTAAGTAAAATACAAACCTAACAGCGGACTGTTCTGGTTCTGTTGAAGAGACCAAGTCAAATGTTTCCAAGTCCCAGTATTTCACGGTTCTAAGGAAAAATAAAGTTAAAATAAACGAAAATCTACGCAAGAACAAATAAATTCATTAAAATATATACAAATATGTAGCAGCTGTAAGCCAAAAAGAGGATTACACGGCGATTTGACTGACCATGTACTGCTTACGACAAAAAGAAAATCGTACCAAATATAAAAATCAATAAAACAAAGCAAATTCTTTCATAAAACCCGCGAAAGGAAAGCACTGCTTTGACTCAAAAGGGTGGCTAAATCACGTGTTCATTCGATGAAAGAAATTGTTGCTTTGCTTTTAATTATATAAAATTTCACAATTTTGTTGTTTTCATGTTCGATGTGTACATAACAAATCAAACGGGCTCCGTCAACGTTCAAAGTCATTTGATCATATAATCTGGCGTTGTCTGAAGTTGTGGTGAAAAATAACATCCATGGGGCTTGCAAATATGCCAAAATCAGGCTACAGTATACCTTCTGAACAAGTTATGTGAAAAAAGTTGAAAATAAAAATCACTACCATTGGAATCACTTAAAACCCGATTAACTGGTTTCCAATACAAACACGAAATGCCCATTACCGTTCTTACACAAGCCGCACTCTGGTTTCAAATTTATTTGCTGATACCAACATGGGCCAGGTGAAGTGGTTAGATTTTCTAAAAACTGGTAGCGATGGGTGGGCCTCTATGAAACGAGCCTAAATGTACACTAAAACGTTTAAAAAACGTCGATCAAAATTTTAATGTTAAACAATAGGAACAGCCGCTTACAGTCCGCCTCTAGTCGTGTGTTGTGTAAAAAACCAACTGACGAGACAATGTTATGTTTGTCTGTCTTTAAGGTTGAATCGTGTATTCAAATTGCGTATTTTAACATCCTAATTCCCAAGATGAAAAAACTTATTTAGCTTTTCTAACTCACCTGTCCGAGCTACACGTAGCTAATAAAAATTCTTTCGGGTGAAACTCAATTTTATTTACTGGGCCAGTGTGTTGTTTAAAGTCATTGAGAATCTTTCCAGCAGTCAAATCCCATAGCTAAGAAGAAAAACATATCCATTATTCCTTGCAAGTTCAGTAGTAGTAAGAAGCAAATGTTTTAAGTTTCATTATTTTTGATGTTGGAACATTATAATTGCTAAATAGCTTGATTCAAACTGACTTACAAAGGCGTTTTTAAGTTGAAGAGAGAGACGGACGGACGGACAAATGGACGGACGGACGGACAAATGGACGGACGGAAGGCACAAGAAAGTAAGGGCGCTTAGTTGGACCCAATGAGACTCTTTCATCAATGTAAAATGGTCGCAGTAAAAACAATTGAATTTTTTTGGCTGGGTTATGATCACAAATGAAGAATCTTTCAATTCTTTTTATGCATGACATGGTTGCATATATAGCACTCTGTTATCTTTTATCGTATTGTTTCCATTATTCCATATGGCGTCCCTAAAAAGTCATTAGGGAGGTCAATTACATGTTGCAAATTTGAGCAGCACAATGTTCTGATGTCGCAAGGGAACAATATTTTTCCCAAGTTTATTCTTTGAATTTTAAATTCAATTATTTTTCCAGGTCATATTCGTTCTTGAACTCGTTCTGGATGAACAGAGGCGAATTTTGCAACAATAGTGAAATTGCCACACTGGTTCCAAAGCGATTATCCTTCTAGAACAAAGCAAAACTCTCTCAACCGAAACATGAAAACATCTTCTCTGCAACAGTGTTTGTTTTCGTTTTCCAGTTGAGAGAGTTTCGCTTTGTGTGTCAATTTCACTATAATCGCTTTGAAACTAGTGTGTCAATTTCACTATTGTTACAAAATTCGCCTCTGTTTTCTGGATGTAATGTTGAACTGGATGGATTCACACGATGCCGGTACAATTTAAAACAGCAAGAATGTTGCAAACCAACATTAAAAAAGAAACGTTCGCACTATTCTGTCACAAGTTGTAAGTCACAAGTTAGCAAAAACAATCAATTTGTGGTGCTACAATCGCTTGCTCTTTCGCAATCGATAAAAATACTCAACATTGATTTCGAACTTTTGAAAAATAAATTGGCCTTGTTTCACGTTGCCAAAATATTTTCCACTCGTTTTGCAAAATTCTCCTTTGCTATGTAACACGTCATTGTAACATTGTTTAGTATCCAGTTTTTGTGAGATTCATTATTCTTTTTACATTTCGTATTTTTTATTTTGTATGTTATAATATGTATAATTTCTTATGTTGTATGTTATAATTCTTTTACTTTTACCTCATGGTATCGTTTTGAAACTTTTTTAAGAGATATAAAAACCTTTTTGCGATATTGTGAAAGCATAACCTACCTTAGCTACACCATCTTCTCCAGCAGAAATGATCCATCTACCATCAGGGCTAAATCGAAGGTGATTTACTGTGTTTGAATGTCCCTTTGAAGAAAAAAACAGTTCACTGTCAAAATAAACCAGCACAAATAACTATTGAATGTCCCATAAATGTCCCCAAAAGTGCAAAGCTGCTATGGAGGAGCCTTAGTTTTTGCTTGACGTTGATGTAAAAAGCTTCAGCTTAAAGTTTGATACCTTGTTTACCAACCAAAATCTACAAAGTTATCCCGAGCTGTACTAAAAGTAAGCAAACGTTAATTGTTTTCTCAAAGCCTATAAGTTCTCATTAATTTCTCAAATATTAATTATATAATTTCTCAAAATATTAATTAATAATAATAATTTATTAATGAAGAATATTAGTTATATAATTTCTTAAAACATATTAAATTTTCAGCAGGTTGCAGCAACAAAAATCTTCAATCTTTGGTTTCACCGAGTATAACTCTGTAATTATTGACTAAATTTGGCAAACAAGATACCATACCAAGCTAGTCTCTTATGTCAAATTCAAGCAAAAGTAGGCTTATTAAACTAAAGCTCCTCCACAGAAGCTTTCCATTTCCACACGCGGAGACATTTTTTGGGAAACCAGGTTTACTATAAAGACACAAATTTAGCCAATCCCACTTTCCCTGCTTGTTTTTTCCTCGAAGTCTCATCACTATCCTCTCAATGAAAACTGTTAAACTGTCAATTGAAACAGTAACAGAAAATTGAAAATACGGATAATTTTGCAAATCGGATTTTAAGTCTCCAATTTTCTGTCCTTCTACTCCTATTTTTTGCTCTTAAAAATTCACAAAAAGTCACAATTCATATTGTTATTTAACCTCGTTATAACACCCCTGTACAATTTACGGCCCTATAACATACAACCCCCATTCAAACAAAGGAAATTATTGTACGCCTAGCGCTTTATGATAGAAATGCACCATAATAATAGAAAATAGTCACCTTGTACGTGAATATACAACCTTTTCTTCGAACGTCCCAAAGCTACAGAAAAAATATATACATGTAAATGCAACTAGAGTCAAACAATAAACATTTTAAACTAATTTTAAATGCAAGAAAAAATTGACTTGTTACCCCCTGGAAATAATCAAACTCTCATAAAAATCGATTGATCAGTAACCATTAGCAGGGGGGCTTTCTTTAATCTACATAGCATTAGACCTGTATTTGCTCACCATACGCATGCACACAACACAAGTAGGACTAAGCCTACCTAACAACATAATGATTTGATAAACAATGAGGCTAAAGCTAAATATCCAGTTTCCTAGTAGCAGGGATCTACTGTATCAAAATAACTCTAATCAAACCCTAAGCCAGGAAAGAAATTATTTAAAAACTTTTACAAAAATGTACTTTATTTTGCCTTGGCCCTAAATTTGAACTAGATGTATGATAAACCCAAACAAGATGGGATGACCTCTCATTGACATGATAAAATAATTCATACACAAAGATACAAAATCATATAATCAGTTTGAAAAAACACATTTCACACAAACACAATCATATAAATGAAGAGAATGCACACCATTTTATCACTGACTAAAAGATATATTATTTATTGATTTTATCAATGACTAAATAAAACCACACAATATAAGCTCATACTACAGTTATGTAAATAATGAGTGGAATTTGCTTAATTTAAAAATTGTGCATATAAAGAACTGAGAATAAAACTGAGAATAAAGAACTGTGAACATAATTAAAAAAAATCTAATATAAACACAAAGTAAACAGCTTTCAAAAGGAATAGAATAGTTCTCAAAACAAATGTACTTTCCAAAATAAATACTTTTCGAAGTAAATATTACGCATAATATTCAAAACCAGTATGATGTTGGGTGGTCAGATTATAATTGAAAGTTGGGCAAATTGTGTACAAAATGTTACGTTTTTTCACATGACTAAACAGTAAGCTTCTTGTGAACCTAAGCAAGCATAATAAATTTCAAAATTTTAAATAACAATATTAGAGTCAATGTTACCTTTAAATTTGTGTCTGATGAGCCAGAAGCCACAAAATCTCCATAAGGATGAAAGTCCAGGCATTTTATGCCAGATTTGTGACCAGTTAGAGTTCGCACAACTAAAAATTTGACAATAATACTCAGGTGTAAATATTGTTCATGACGATTTATTATTTTTCCAGTTTCAAATCATTAATTTGAAAAATATACTGCTTGCTCAGCTATTCTTCTCAATATCTCATCCTGCAAATTGGCCCATGTGCTTAAATTGTGGAAACCATGGGCCATGGAAAAAGTTTCAACACAATTGTTTGTTGTACTGGTTGATACTTTAAAAAACTTTATTTTGAGCTATGCTTTTTCAAAAACTTTAAATGTAAAATGTTAACTAACTGTTTCGTAAAGTTATACAACAGCTTCACATCCAGTGTTTATATTTAATTGTTATTAAAATTCTAAAAAACTGTTTTACATACTTTTAGCAGCTTCTAAATCCCAGATTTTCAATGTTCCTGACTGTGAACCAGCCAGAACAACTTCTTCACTGTTGTTGAATTGAACACTTTCTACAGGAGCAGTATGCCCTGATAAACTCTGTTAAAAAAATATTTATTATAATATCAAGGAATATAGATGTATAATATTAATTAATATCACTGCTATTTTTAATAAAATTGCAAATTAAATATTTCCTTAATTGTCTAATGCAGAAGTTTAACATCATAATGTGTGTAATGAAGCATTATAATTATTTCAACAAAAATAATTTTAAGCCTTAAAAGTTGAAACAATTCTTAAGAAGCCAGAAGATATTGCTGTTTATTCCAAAACTAAATAAACCCAACAGTTCAAAAATATCTTCAACAACCTAAGCTTCAAGAAATGACACCAATAACAGAATAAGCTATCTATTGTCCTGACATTATAAGCTATCCATTGTTATGTATTTGCATCACATAACTTTACAGTTTAGATTTAGTACAATTATTAGCAATGCATTTTTTGGTCTGAAAAACAATTTCTATGTTTTAATGTGATTAGTTTTCTTACATCCTTCTGAAGAATTCTTGTGATGTTAAGTTATGAATGGCCTGCATTGCATAACTCTACAACTTTGTGTACATACCATAATAACATTTGGTTTCCCAATTGCCCACATGTTAACTTTCCTGTCTTCTCCTCCAGTCACCATCACCCTTCCTGATGATGGTCCCAAAGCAAGACATGTTACTGGTGAGCCATGAGCAACATTTTCCTCTACAATAAAACATCACATATAATCATTTCTAAATAAACCTTCCTTTCTAACTAAAGTGCTGCAACTACCCCTGACTTAAGGAATACAGATTAGCATAGAGCATCTTCTGTATTCTTTCAGACCATCATAATTCATGTAAGAGGGCAGTGTTTATCTGTAGATTTACTTTAACAATTGACTGTTGGTTGGAGTACCTCAGGTAGTACAAATCCCAGCAGTTTTGCTGAAATCTCCTTGTCTCTGAAAAAGTTACTTGTCTCATATCAACACTCTGCCAGAATAGCATTAAAACTCTTTACTTGCTGAGTAACTTAACTTAGTGAGTAACTCAACATCACACACAGATCTTTAGACCACAAACAATCTTAACACTTTCCAGCATAAGATCAAGCATCATTTCATGCAAAACATTCACAAGAAGGAAAATAATGTTTACATTTATCATTAATGCCTCTGCAAACAGCATAAAAATTATTGACATTTTTGTTCACTTTTTATATTTTTATGAATTTTTTAACCACAAACCTTAGTGGCACAATTATACATACAGGCCCAGAAATTATTTTAGTAAAATAGGTTACTGGGAGGGTAAAAATAAGGAATTCTTTCTCAATGTAAAGTTTCAATCATCAGACAAGCCTCCTTCCCATTGCATGCACATCCATATTAAACATTAACAGGCCTGGCTGTTTGAGGAGAGCTGCTGTTTGTTGTTGTTGTTGTTAAAGTTTGCTTTCTTATTATTTTCAGTGCTGAAAATCTCATGACCAGGATTAACTTTTCAACAGAAATAATTAATCGTTTTAATCATGATTGCTCATTTATTCTAGCAGAACATATTAATTTGACTGTAGGGTAGCATAGTGACATAAAAAACTTTATTGTGAAGAAAGTAATGAATACTAAGCATATATCCTGCTTTTAAAAATGTGGAAACAATAGTTTATATTGTGCTCAAAAGAAAGCACAGTCACTACTGCCTATGACTCAACTGACAATTTGATAAAGAAAAACTGAACCATTAAGAAAAGTCTTCTTCAAATAGATGAATCCAGCATGAGTCAATATCATGAACGTATCAAAACAAATTGTTCTCAGAGTTGCAGGCAAGAAATTTATTGCTAGCATATATGCTCATTGTTTTTGAAATTAACATATTTAACCCCCTAAATGCACTGTAAAAAAGAATTATACTATGAACTTTAGCAGGGGGAGTAAACAAAAAATTTAATAGCAGTTTTGCTAAATGATGAAACAACAACAGAGGAACACTTGGTGGGTCATTTAACTGAGTGAGTAACACCTAGGTGTACAGGGCTGGATCCAGATGGGTGCTTAAACACCAGTCAAATTTCTATAAATTTTGTGAGAAATTGGTAAAAAAAAACTATTGCCCCAAGACTCAAGCACTCTTCCTTCAAATATCTGGAGATTTACCCCCACCCCTGGTGTGTGAGTAATAGTTTCCCACTGGTTTTACGTTTTTTAGGTTTAGATTTAACGTTAGCAGCCCAGGTTTATTAAGCTCTGCTTTCCTTGGGTCGCATAGAAATACTGCTTTTGTATATAACATGTATTTTAGACTTTTTATGAAAAAAGTTGAATTGAACTGATCAAATAGCATTTTCTACAATGCTGCCGTCCAAGCAATTCAAATAGTCACCTATTAATACAGTGTTTTCATTGTTTTTTCTTATTTTTATTGTTTAAGCAAGGCTGTTGTGTGCCAATAAAGATTTTGTTGAAAATTGCCCCTGGATTCAGTTTGTTTGTCCTTTCACTAGCAAAAAAGCTCTTTTTTTGTATTGTGAGATAATGAAGTGAAGATGACTTGATTGTCACCACAAACAAGGAAACTGGCTACACTTTTAACTAATCTAATTATAAAATAAATGGGCTTAAATTATTTATTATTAAAAACGCCTGCTGGCCTGTCTGCACTGCAGTACTTTTAGAGTTTTCTGTGGGGGTAGTCTGGTACTTTTTTCATTTGTGTGATTACTTTTAATTGTCGTTCTGTGTTCAATGAACTTGTATCATGATGTATTATAACGTCAGTCAACAAACATGTGCATGATAAAGATTACGTACGAAGTTTCCATGCACGCTTCCCTTGCTGAGCCATTTTCTTGTGATAATTTTCTCTTTTCGATACACAATAAATCAACTTTGTTCGTGCATGACTATTTCAGCAAAACAACTTGATCTTGGTCAGTCAGGCTCATACGACTTCTGAGTAACTGTTCTGTTGGCTTTTGGCGGACACACGCACGGGTAACAACCTAACAACCAATATGATAAACAACACCCTCGCACGTCTGGCCTCGGCGAGCGCGCCACTCTTCAGTCAAAGTCCAACTTGAACGAAAATGAGTACAAAGCAGCAACCAAAGAATGCAAGTTATATTTTTTAAATTCCTCCACTTTAGCTTTCTTCTTGCAATGAAACCAATGTGCTTGCACTTGTCGTATTCGCCCGCCAGGAAAACGTTTGTTTTCCTTTTGCCAAACCAATTTCAACCAGCAGTTGAGTGAAAAAAAAGCAATTTTTTGCTTTTCGGTGTAGCACCCAAACTTGACTCGTTTTGATTAAGAGGCTAGTTAAGGATAATAAAAGTGATGATGAACTGTCCAGGTGTCCAAAAATTAAATGACTTGAAACAAGAAATAATGCCTAGACATTTCGCAAGATTACGAAGTTCCTTTTCTTTTTTATATTCACCGTTTTGCCAAAAAACGATGCGCCACAAAAGTTAAAAAAAAGCAAGTGCGAAAAAGGATAAATTTTGAAGACGCAAAATATCAAGTGCGCGAAAATTAAGAAGGCAACATAATTTGTTTAAAACTTTACGAGGATATAAGGGCCCTATACCCAGAGGGAGGGGGAGGGGGGTAAAAGATAAAGAATCATCAAATTTTTACCCTAAAAAGATACTCCGCACATACATGAAATTGGACAATCTCCCAACTGGGACCTATAAATATGCGAGCGGCCTTGAGAAACAATGCAAAAATGCTAGATGATGCAGTGTCGTCGTTAGCTGTTTCAGATTGGGGGCTAATTGTTTTCAGAACAATGGAGAACAGAGGTTTCATTAATCAATTGTTTTAATTTACCATTGTTTTTGGAATTATTGGCGGGGTCTCTCTAATGCATTATCAGCACAATTGAGAAATTTGATTGTGATCGACAATACTGTTTAGGCAGTTTTTTTCAAAAGGTAGATTATCACACAAAATCAAAATCAAATCTTAAACCTAAATGAATTTGTGGACCTATATTTTTAGTCGACTTATTTATACCGTGAAATACAGTATTTATAAAACAAGTTCAGAGAAGAAAAGTTTGCTTGAATATTAAAATTGTTTAATAAAATGGCCATACAGGCACGCAACTAGGACTTTGAGAGGGCAGGGATCCCATCAAAAGTAAAGGGCACTATCTCCTCCGTTATCTATAGCCGGTTAAGATGCCAAGAATGTCCGTTAGTTGCTGCATAATCTCAAACATCATAACAAATGTGGGGGCAAAATCCTTGATTTTGGGGGAAAAGGCAGGGGTCTGGACCCCCAGGATCCCCTAGTTACGCCCGTGTCCCTCCTGATATATTATAGGAAAAATGCTGAAAATATATTAACACATAAATCGTTAGCATTTTTACATGCTGAGTTTTCAGTAAGCTTTTTTACAAGTTCAGTGTTCGTCCAACATTATAATGTTCAAATTTTCGTGAATACCCAATATTAATGTTCTATTTTATTCCAAATCATCCAACCTTTAGGAAAATTTTTAAGAACTAACCCAACAGTAAAGCATTATTGTTAAAGATTCTTACCCATGTTTAGGAAATTCACAGCTTTTAGAAAGCCAAAACTTAACGATGGCACATATACACCCGTACACATATATTAGTGTCAGCGGTAATTTAAACAATTTTCAAATATGTGCTTCTGTCACGAAGGCTACTTTAAGGCCCGCACTCAACTATTTCAAGACTCGCGCTCTTTCCAAAAGTTTGCAAGTTTCACAAATGAAAACAACACATCTCAGTAGTTTTATTCAAGTTCAACACCTGGAATACATCGCACCATTGGCATTAAGAAACGTGAGCTGTTATTCTTCCCTGTTTCTCTGTACCCGTGATGTGTGAGTGTGTCCCTGTACCCGTGATGTGTATGAGAGGGACACACTCACGGATGCAGAAACACTCGAACAACTCACGACAATTCACGTTTCCCAATGCCCATGATCGCACATGTCTGCAGAAAATGTCATCATCCAGAAGGAGATGCTCTTTGCTAAACCTATGCTAAACCACACAAAATGTACTATAGAGAGAGATCAAGATTTCAGATCTGCTCGGGATATCAATTGATCAAACAAAGAAAGTGACACAGTCCAGAAGCGACTTTCACAAGTTGTTACAATCGCGTTTCAATTTGACTCCGAACTGATAATGACCATAAATAGAGGAAATCACAGGTGCATGTAGGTCTAGAACTGGCATGAAAATAGATGGGAAAATAATGCCAGACATTACAAACAGAAATCATGAGTGAAGTACGATCAACATTTTCATCAAAAACTAGTCCATATTTTAGACACATTAAATGATTTAAAAAAAAAAGATTATAATAAACAAGCTATCAAGAAAGTTGAATTAACAAAACACCAGCAACGATCAAGTGTATCAAGCATTTAACTGAGCAGCATTCCATGGATTTTGTTGCTTCTCTTCGGCCATATTTTTCATTTTGTTCCAAGTTTTATTGTTAGTTTTCAACGCCATCTAAAAAGAATAATGGTGAAAACTTTGCATTAAAAATTCATTAAACTATGTATATTATGTAATTCTCACAGGGTCGCAGGGGGAAATGACGGGCACCGAAAAAATTTTTAAAGGCCCCTTTTTACTACATCTACTTATATTTATAGGATTTAAAGAAATGTTTATTCACTCGGGTCGATTAAATTAGCAGCTGCTAACTGCGGGCCCCTTTACCCCACGTTCTAAGTTGTCCTGGGTCTTCATACTATCCGTTCGTTGCATGTATTATATTTAGTTGTAAGTAATTAAGTAGCTCTGTTATGTTGATTTAAGCAGTGAAGATTAGAAAGCCCTTAAATTAACTCGGGTCGCATCGAGTACGAAACCATTGTAAATTTGTTTTCGTTAGTTCATAACACAAGTTAGACAAGTTATTACAATTTACAATCGTCGTAGTAAGGCTATACTACTATCTGGAGTTCAGTTTTGCGCCTCATAATCGCAATTCGAACTTCGAGCACCGACTTATTCGAATTTTGATAATAGAACTCTTAAAGCCTCGTTTCACTGTATCCTAAAAAGTTGGGATTTCAAAGTCCTGAATTTTTGCTCTAATATTAAGTCTAAACATAGGTCTATAGACATTGGGGGCAGGGGAAAAATCCTGAAACCTAATACTTCGTAAAATAGTGCCACATCATATCTCTTGAATGAATTATTTGTGTTTTCTAATGTTTTGAGAATAATAGCCCTCATTTTACTTGTAAAAATATGTATCAAAAATATGGCTTTAGATACTCTCTAATAGTACTTTAAAATTTACAGGACATAAAATTATTAAACGTTTAATATTAATCCCATTAATTACAGGTAAAAGAAACTGCTCAAAACTTTAATCGTTTGCAAATAGCTTACCGAGAAGCATTTATTAAATCCCAAAAAATTATTTAATGTAAAACGAATCAAATAACACAACAGTACTTACGTCAGCAATCTCGACTTTCCTTTCCCAGCTGTTTACCTTTAGAAACAAAAAAACAGAGAGAAAAAATTTGTATTATTAACAATGCTTAACACAAGTGCAGCTGAACCCTAGGGTTAGTCGAACTCGCTTAACTCGAGCACCCGGTGAACTTGAGCTCTCATTTAACTTTTTTATTTTGGTATATCCATTGACAGCTTCCAGCATTGATTTAGCTCGCGAGAAAAGCTGTACGCAGAGCTCGGATGGGAAGCATTAAATCTTCGGAAGTGAATCTACAAGTGTACACATTATTTAACCCCTGTATATACCATGGATTCAATACGTTTACTATGAATTCAATACGTTTACTATGGATTCAAGAAGTTTGCTATGGATTCAATACGTTTACTATGGATTCAAGAAGTTTACTATGGATTCAATAAGTTTAAGGGGACTCAAGAATTTGTTTGAATATGCGAATGTTCGAATTGTTTTTTATAATATATAATAATTTGGCTCTTTTTCTCGCAAGCTCGGTTTTGTACTGGCGGGTTTGGGTTAATATATTCTGGTATTTCCCTCATAAACAGTTAGTAGCGGCTTAGTAAAAGCTGTGTTAGATCGTTATTTGAAAGGCTGGTATAGCCAAACGGTAGTACCTATGCAAGGACTCTATAGAGAGAAGAGCTTGTATAAGAAGAGCAGAGCAACAAAAATGTTCCGTATCATCTTTGGTACCACCATCGTATCAAAGAGCAGCTGAGCTTCGAAAATTCTTATGATGACCACATGAAACAGACGCGGCAAAAAACATCCACAAACAATTTCTGGTTTGCTAACTGTTTAAAAATCTGGTTATGTCAATTGAATGCATTTTTAATAAGTAATTTTCGACTGAGAAAGATTTTGCCTTACCGATTTTCGCAAACTGTACAGATTGGCTTTTTCTTTAACATAATCCATGACCTATAAAAACGAATTAAATTTTGTTTTTAGAAAGAAGATTCAACCACATAAGTACAAACGCCAATAGACATTTTCAGAAATGATTAGAGCCTGGTCTCGAGGCTATTCCTGAATTTCCACTGGGAATGGTTATTCTTGCCTCTGTCTCTCTCAAAACGTTTTTGTGCTTATGGAGATTTCATCAATGTTGAAAACGAGGTTAGTCGCAATAGAACGAATTTTATTTGCGAAAAGGTCTGTCATCAATTTTTTAAAATAAATTTAGTAACTCTGTTCAAAACCAAAATCAAATATTTAAAGAACAAAATAACAGAACTTTCACCCACAAAAGATATGTCAAAATTCAAGTATCTTGTTTCCAATGACGTCACGACTGTGACATAATAAAGCGTAATCATAGTAAAACTTACATCCGGGACTTTATAATCAGCGTGTGCTTGTCGTAATCTCCTGTTCAAGTTTTCGGCATCTTTGCGATCCTTAAAAGCGAATAAATAGATATTAACAGATAAATTACTCAATAGCTCAGCATTACTCAATAGCATTACTCATGAATTACTCAATAGCTATCTCATAGCTTTGTTTTCTGAGGGATTCTGTCAAATAAGAAAATTTATCAAACTGATAATCAAAATTATTTTAAGCGGGTTTTTGTCGTATGTTATACACCTGCGCACATAATGCAACCAGTTATAAACCAAACAACATATAAGAGTAATGTTTTCAAACAAAGATACATGCTACGACAGCAAAAAGATTCCAATCAATTTTTTCAATTTCAATTTTTTGATGATAACATGCTTCACAATTAAAAAGCGTCGTTATGTACGTTCAACTTAATTAAAATTAAAATTAAGACCCCGCTTCCACTGACCCGGATAAAAACAAAAACGGATAACAATTTATCCAATTTGGCTTTGCGTTTCCACTCAAACGATGAAAAACGGATAAATATAAAAACGGTGCTCAGAGCGTATATAGAACTCGGGCATTGTTTAAGAAAGATAACAGATAAATTTAATACCAAACCCGGATATTAAAAAAAAAACGCTGCAACAGCAACAGCATTTTGGAAAGACTTTGGTGCTTTGTTGAGATTTTAAACTTGTTTTGATCGAGCTTCTGACAGTGTCACAAAGATCAATTTATATCCGTTTTTATTTTTACCCTAAAAAAGAAGTTGCATTTTTACAAAGTTCTACACAAAGCATATTTTGAAAATAAAGAAACCTACCCTTTCTCCCGTTATTGTCTCAGCGTCAATTCTAGTAAGCATTTCATTTCGTTGTGTTATTTCACTCCTCAGTCTGTCAGATTCGATTGTCAAAAGATGTAACTTTTTCTAAAAAAATATATTAGACAAGACATATTATAAATCAATATCACATTTATTGCAACATCATGGAAACAACAATAAACAAATACACTTTTAACTTGAACTCACTTAATGCGAACTCCCACTTAAATCAGCAGAGGCAAATTTATTGTAACATAAGTGAAATTGACACACTGGTTTCAAAGCGAGTATTCCTCGAGAACAAAGCGAAACTCTATCAACTGGAAAATGAAAACATCTCCTCCATTGTTTTTTTTCGTTTTCAAGTTAAGAGAGTTTCGCTTTGTTTTCGAGGAATAATCGCTTTGAAACCAGTGCGTCAATTTCACATGTTTAAAGTTTAATTTTCTTTTCATATGTATTTTAAAAATCAATGCATTTACCTTGTAAGTATTAAGAACTTGCAAAACATTTCCAGCCATAAGTTTGAGACGAAGCAAATCTTGATTCCTTTCATCAATCTTCTCCAAATATTGACTGTTCTCGATCTTCAATTGGTTGAAATCAACCTCGTGAAGAACTTCACCCATCTCTTCTTTCTGAAAGAAGAACATAAATCAAAATAAGGTAACTGTATCATCAATTAATAACACGAAATAACTATCAACACATACATTTGCCAAGATAAAGAAATTGACTAAACATACCCTTCTCCGGTAGTCTATTTGAATGTATTTATTGATAGCTATTTTATACGGTAAAACCCCGCAAACAAGAACCTACTTTTTTCAAACAGACTGAATAGGTTCTTATCAATATGTTACTATTACCATTTTCAGGGTGAGGTTCTTATCGAAACAGTCTATATTGCTACTTGACGTCTAGTCCCCTAATATTTGTTTTTGAAGAAACTAAACTGTATATTTCCAAAAAATGGCTAATTTCTTAAAATTTTTTAAATTGCTAGTGCACTTGTATATGACATTCATACATTTATGGCAATAATATATGCACGAAATACGAAATTTTCAGCGCTAAAAATTAAATGTGTACCATTTCATAAGAACATAAAAAATACCAGTCTGTTCTTGGTTCTTATCTTTGGGTGCCTTTTTCTGAAAGATCCGTCTGTAGGTTCTTGTTTTTCTAGGTTCTGGTACTATTGAGTAAATGTTACTCTCAGTGCCACACGATAGAAAAATGCAGGCGAAAATAATTACATTAAAGCGTTTTCGTTAACATCATCCACATTCTTGTTCTCACTTCAAAATATCGAGAAACATTGATGATTGTCTGGTTTCAGAACTAACACAAATTTTAGTTGTCAAGAAGTTTAGTAGCCTTAGGGCCTCTTTACAAGGAGGTAGGGTTACCCTAACACTAGGGTTAACCTAGCCTCCAGTCATTTCTTGTAGTAATTGTTTTCATCGTTCTTACAAGCAGACTAGACACCAGAAAAATATTTTATTCTCAAAGAATAATAGATGAACGGTGTGATCTCATTTCAAATGGTACAAAAGATGTGATCTCATTTGAAAAACTTTATGATTTCTTTCCTAGAGACTTCTTTCCAAGAGATTTGAATTTATTTATAGTTCACATTCGTTGTTTGCAGGCAAATTGAATTCGCCTGCCCGGGTGAACTTTACTTGTTTTCCGTGGTATAAACGTCCCTCCTCCCATGCAGTTCGTGTACGTTGATCCGGCTGCTAGGGTTACCCTTCCCATTAAATTTTGCTTGTAAACACGAGCTATCAGGCTATCAAGCTGTCGAGACTCTGATCAGACTAGGCACTTTCCCCTCACTAAATCATGCAATTAGTAAACATAAGAATAACTCTTCAAACTACAATAAAATGTGTACCTGTTTCAGCTGCAGTTGTAGCTTCTTTTTCTGTACTTTCAAAGTCGAATTCTTCAACCGTAATTTCTCTATTAAGGTATCCTGTCGAAGAATTTGTGTATTTTTTAAATTATGTAAATCAAAACAGCAACTTAAAATCTCATGGAAAATGTGAAATGTATGCATTTATGTTTTGGTTGTTTGGGAGTCCAGTTTTCAGAGGATGGTTGCAGTTGTCTTAGATAGAATAGCAGATATTTTGGGACAACAGTTCTTTGGTGAAGTACGAAATTCGGTCTATATAAGATTTTGTTTTAAACGGTTACTATACTAAAGTCTGATAAATTTATTATTTTGTAAAAAAAAATCATAATTCCAAAGAAATTAGCCCCTAAAAGCGCCAAAAAAATTAAGAAACTGTAGTAGGCCTACTAAGAACGCTCTAAGCTAGAAACTTTACAAAACAGTTATTTTCTCATTAAAGATTATCTGCAGAAATCAACTGCAGAAATCGACTGAAACATGATCTCAGAGGTATATCGACTTGATTAGTCATACATGTTATCATATAAAATTGTTTACAATCATATCATAAACAGAGTCCTTGTCCTTAAGAGTTTCTTAAAGTCTAGCTTAAGAAACGTTTAAGAAATATTTGGCAAGGGCCTGATTAAGAATTTGTGAGTTGTTTGGCCTACAAAATTAGGGATATAAGATATTTGCTTACTTTTTCAAGTGTGTTTAATAAATGGTTTTGTGATTCAATCGTCTTTTTCTTTGTCATCCTTCTGTGTTTTTTTTATAATAAGAACATTTTTAAGCTAGCTAAGTTTGCTGTGGGTGTGTCTGACAGCCATTGTTTATGAATTTCAAATCAAAGAAAAAGACAATTGAATTAAAAACCAGATATTAAACACATTTGAAAAGGTTAGCAAATATTTTATATCACAAGTAGGCCTAATAATTCACACAATCTTCGTGTGGCCCTTGATTTGAGTACTAGAATTTGGCAAAATTTTAAGAAACCAAGTGCCAGGTCCTAAGGCAAGTTTCTTATAAACAAATGCATGCAATAAAGTTAACAGTTTTTGTTTATAAACGTGATTTACTTATAAGTAATTTTATTGACAGGGAGTTTAAGGCAAATCTGCATTTATCTTCGACTGTGAGTAAATATTTTGACAGTAAGTAAAAAAAATCTTTGCTGAAACAGTGATAGCATGTAAACAGTGATGCTGCGAAGGAGCGTATATTTTAGATCAAGATTGTGAGCAGGAGGTATGGAACGGGAGTTCGTAATTTTCATGTGATTAAGGTGAGGAAATAAAGGAACGGAGAAGCAGTCAATGGATTTGAAGATGAGTTTATGAATTGAAGTTGTGTTAAAGTTTAGGTCTAGAACGATTGGATTTTAAGTTGTGGAATTTGGATAAAAGCCTTGGAGGCGAAAAAAAATCGAAATCACTACTGTGTATATTCGTTGCTGTGTATACAATGCCTTACCCTGGATCGAAGTTTATCTTCTGAATATCGCATAAGCTTTTCTCCAACGACTTTTTTAGTCCTCTGCAAAATAAAATATTATATTAATTTTGATCAATTTTGGGTACATATAAATCGGATTTAACTTCTCCAAAGCTTGTTTTATAAGGCAAATATCAATAAACAGATTCTTGTGTTTTGTGTCAAATGTGTAAAATTCTGTCTAAGTCAGTGTTAGGGACTGCTCATTGCATATGGCGCGGAGAGGAGATGAAATTGGGGATCTTGAGATTTTTAGAAGCTTGTAAGGGGGGGGGGGGGCTTGCAAAAAGGTTTTGCTTCAAAAAGAATGGTCTTCAAAAATACTGTAACTGGCTTTAACTTATTTGGCAGATAATAGGGGGGTCTCAAAAATTTGTTATGTCAACCAATTTCTCCTGATTCCCCTTCGCCATATTCAATAACCGATCCCTTCGTAAAAAATAAATGGATGCACCTAAAAAGATAAAAAACGTATGTAAAAGAAACGAAGAAAATTTGAGCAAGAGACTAAGTTGGAATACCAAACAAACTTACGGCATTAACGGAACCACTGACAATATCTCTGTTGAATTCATATTGTGCTTTCTTGACTTCAGAAAAACGTATGTCTGCTTCTTCCATTTCAGCCTATTGAAGAAAAAGCCAAATTGTATACGTCATTCGTGATGTAAATATTGCTGATCACAGGGTCATACAATACAGAGCGTTGAACAAGTTTCTCAAATGGGCTGTACAGTTCATAAACCCTGGTATCTCAAAATCTCAAGGAGAATGAAAATTTGTTCGAAACAGCAAGATTTGAAATAACAAAAGCTAAATCAGCAATAGAAGCTTTCGAGAAATATATAAAACAATTTTTAAGGACCGTCTACATTGATCGGCTATGCTTTTATCTGAAATTTACCGAATTTTAAAACTTGCTTCTATTTTAAAATTCGGATATAGTTTTTCTTAAATTTGTCTATTAGCTGAATTTTGCCAAATGTTGATGATTTTGTTCCGGATATTACCAAATTTTCACATCTGACTATTAACGTGGAGTTCGAGTGAAACGAAATCGAGGTGTAAGTCTAAGCATAATGTCCATCTGTTTACCATATTGACGCCAAACAAATATCCAACAGCAAAGTTAATAACAGATAGTTCAACCTTACAAAACACTTTGGTCTATTTAGTAATACTTTCAAACGTGAATTTTGCCTTAGTTTTGTTTATATTCTGCTGTCATGATCTAGAATGACAGCTCGTATATATGAGTAAAATGCCTGTATGAATGCTCACGCTAAAATTTTAATTTTTTTATACCTTAAATTAATAATTTACAATACCTGATACTAATAACGCTACCTACAAATTACTTTACTACAAGGACGGGGATCAAAAGACTATGTCTACCTCATCCCCATAACATAGAAAAGTAAACAAATTATATAAAATTACAGGAGAAAACTACTATTACTACAAACAAATATATACATACGAGAAGAGACGTATACAAGGAGGGCGTATAAAAGTTTCTGAAATAATCTCAATCAAACCGATCAGTTCTGTGGATGAAACGCAACATTAACTCGAAGATTTCTCTGTTACACTCATATAAAGTAAGGTCTTTATCACCATACGGCAAAAGCTGTGTTAGATCGTTATTTAAAAGGTTGGTATATCTGTAGTCAGAAGATCTCGTTATTGAGCGTCATAAGAAGGGCACGACAAAGATTACCATTAACATTCTAATTATAATGGAAACACCCGTTTCAAATCTCAAGATTTTTATGCCACACAATACATCGTTATATGGTATCACAGATGATACAAACATTGTACAAGTTATCTAAACTCTCCAAAGCTCCAACTTAGCAAAAATATATGGTCAAGCAGGAATGTTTTAAAGACTTGATGTAATGTTCTGCGGCAACAACAGCACCAAAGAGCGAGAGCACAGGAAACTTATGTAGCGAGTCCAGTAATGTTCAACAAAAATATTATTATATAAAAGATGTTTCATTTAACTTCATATGTTTCAAAAATTTAAAATATATCAGTTAATTTCTCAACAACAAAAAAATAAAAAAATAAAGAGTAACAAGAAAGAAATTTCCGATAACCCTTTCACGATCAGGTTCATTTCGAATAAACAGGAAAATCAAATCTAAATTTTGTTTTGCAGGGGGTAGCACTTATAAAACAACTTAATTCAAGAGATAAAATTGTATTGAAATATCCGAAATTAATGAAAAGTTATGTCTGTATTTACCTCTGGGAAATATGACATTTTATGTTATTTGGCAATATGCCCCATGGCCCTTCCTGGGGCGAAAGGGTTAATTCATTGTCCCATAAAAAGAAAATACCTCAAACAATACCGAAAATGATATTCCATTCTTTTGGTAGGTTTATTTTTCAATTTAAAACGACAAACCTTAAAATTGTCTAGAACTTCGTCAGACTTTTCCTTTAATCTCTCAATTTCTTCCCTAAGCTCTTCTAATTCTCTTGTTGATATGTCACATTTCTGCTCTGCATTTAACTTCATGTGTCTGCAAGAAAAAAAAGGTTCTTTGGGGTTAAATTAGTTTCATTTTAAACAAATGAAAATCAATGTTTTGGGAATAAACGTAGCGCAAAAACGGAAAATCGTCCTCGCTAAACAATAATCTATAATTGATAATAAATAAAAAAATAATCCCTTTGAGAAATCATATCGCAAAAAATAACATGAAAAATGTATGTTTTTGGCGATAAATAAATACGTTTGATGAAAATAACTGTACCAATATATAGTGTTAAAATTAAATCACGACGTTGTTATACGTTATAATTTTGTAAAGAAAAAGAAACAGAAAAATCAGTCCTTTGAGAAGCCAAATTGCAAGAAAAAACACGAACAACATGCTTTTGAAGATAACTGGAATTTCAATCTTTTGAAAAACCATTTTTTAGGGAAAAAAGATTGTCTAATATACGAAATGTTGTTCATTAAAGATTTGAAGCCAAAATTGAACAAGCAGTCAGATTCCATCGCCGCCAAATTGTTCAC